>CM028358.1:44632173-44923253 GCA_016618105.1 Dendrobium huoshanense | reverse complement strand
GATTTGTTGAGTCCAGTAAATTAGGTTGTTAAGCCTAAGTAAATGTCCCACGGCTACCAGAGGGGGGTGAATTGGTAGTTTTTAAAAATTTTAAACCCTCTTATGATAAAGTTGAAACCGAAATAAAATTTTCTTTTAAAGTTTGTAGAAAAATGTTTTTCAACCACAGAGTTGTTAAAACTGAAATTTAAAGTGCGGAAACGTAAAAAATAATAAAGTAAATGACACCAGATTTATAGTTGTTCGGTCTATAACCAGACCTACATCCACTCCTCAGAGGCACCCTCTGAGTATTGCACTAATACCACAAAGTGACTCTCCTTTAGCACCCACAGCAAGGCGGAGAAGCCTTTACAACACACTCTTTTCACCACTACCCGGTGCGGCAGAGAACCGTCGTCCTTTTACACAATCCACAGTGCTGGCAGAGAACCGTCATCCTTTTACACTCTCCTAGTGTGGGCAGAGAACCCTACGGCTGTTCACACTCTCCAAGTGTAGGCAGAGAACCTTTCCACTGTTCACACTCTCCAAGTGTAGGCAGAGAACCTTCGGCTGTTCACACTCTCCAAGTGTCGGCAGAGAACCGGATCTCCTTGACTGATCTTCTCACAAGAATCTAGAAGGAAGAAAGAAAAGAGTGAAGAAATCCAATTTCACAAGTAGAGACTCTTACCTTAAATCCAAGTGAAGCCTTCTCGCTCCAGTGGTAGGAATCCTCCTTTGAATGCTCTCTTCCACTCTCTCCTTGGCTATTCTCTCAAGAGGCACGAAGATCAAATGACAAAAAGATTGGGTGGCAGTCTAATTTGGACTATTTATAAAAAAGACAAGAAAAACCGCCCAAAAACTGCAAGTTTCCAATTCTGTACGCAGTGGATCGTCCTGTACGATCCTGGATCGTCCTGGACGATTTTACTTAAACGATCTGAAACGACCCAATTTGTATATGTGTACGAAATGACTTCGTACAGATGATCGTCCTGTACGAACTAGGTTCGTCCAGTACGAACGGTTATTACAAGGTCGGTTCTAGAAACTGCTGAAAACTGTTCTAAGTCGGTTAATCGTTTGGACGAAAATATGTTCGTCTGGACGAAAATTTTCCAGAGACCCGATCGTCCTGGACGATTATTTATTTCGTCTGGACGAAAATATTTCAGAGGACCAATCGCCACGGACGATAATTTATTTTCGTATGGACGAAAATTTTCCAGAGAACTGATCGTCCGGTACGATATTTAATTTCATCTGGACGAAAATTTTCCAGAGGACTGGTCGCCTCGTACGATAATAAAATTTGTCTGGACGAAAATTTTACAGAGAACCCATCGTCCGGGACGATAATAAATTTCGTCCTGGACGAATAGGACTTAGAAAAAAATTTTCGAGCAAGTTCCTATTCGTTCCATGTGCTCTATAGGAGATAACTGACGGATCGTCCAGTACGATAAATATCGTCCCGTACGATCAGTATAAAATTTTATGATCTCCTTATGTGTGTGTGTGAAGTTTTTTATTCACTCAATTACAATCACTCCCTTTCAAAATTAATTCAAAGAAAATGCAAACTTCAAATAAACAAAATATCTCATGTTGAATTTGATTTGAAGTTATCGTAGTCTGGAGTCTGATTTTCCTGAAATGTTAGTACACACAAGAGCAAATGCAAATCTTCTAAAATTGTTAGGAGATAACTATACATTTGAACAATAATGTTTGGAATCATCAAAACTACATAAGTTGCACAAATATAAATCATTCAAATAGCAACTATTCTAACAATCTCCCCCTTTTTGATGATGGCAAAACAATTATTTTTGTATGGTTTCAAGTTAAACAAATCTCCTATCTCCTAAACTCCCCCTGAATTGATGAGTACATTAAAATAAGGAGGCATAAAGAACAATATTTTTGTTTTTAAAAAATTTTAACACAAACAACTACAAAGTCAAAAACTTGCAAACAGAACAATCAAAACAGAAAATACAATAATTTCTCCCCCTTTTTGACAGCAACAAAAAGTGAAGAAGAAATAGACAAGAAATGTAAGTAATTATATGAAATTCATTTTTAAAATTTAATCTAAATTGTGATTGACATAGGGTATGCAATTTTAAACTAAAGATATTAGGTCAATCATAGAAATTCATAAAATTTAAGAAGTGATATAACATTGTAAGTAAGAAGAATTTATCAAAGACATGATTCAATTTAGACATTTGACTATAGAAAATCATTACAAGAGAGATGTATAAAAATTCTATATTTCAAAGTTCAATAGAATATAAATGAACATAAGATCAATTTGAATTAAGAGATTGAACGAATTTGGAAAGAAGAGAATTACCTCATGTGGCGCTTTGCGCATCTTTTCAAAATTTTGGGGCACATTTTTGTGCATTTTTCTTGGTTGGGCTTATTTTGTGCCTCTTTTTCACTTTGCAAATCTTTGCGAATTCCTTTTGATTTTTGTACATTTGTACAATGTTCAAGAGTAATTGAAACCAATTCTTTCCAAAATCTATAATCTAAAATTTCAAATATTTCTAGGTGCATAAATATCACTTGAGCATAGAAATACAAAATAAGAAAACATCTAAATTGCAATAGTAATATTAACTTTTATGTAGTCTAAATGAATAGACATGAATTTAACAGTTCTAATTACAACAAGTTATAAACAACTTATAAATTCAGAAAGTCTAGATTTTCTAATATAGATAATCTCAAATTACAATCGAATTTAAGCACTATGTAGATTAAATAATACTAATGAAATTCATAAACATTAACCACATTTCAAAACAAATCTAATAATAAAAAAAACATAACAACTTTCATTGATATTAAAGAAACGGATTACATAAAAAAAAATAAAAAAACAAGAAGAAAATACATTGAACTTAAAAAGAAAAACCAACATAAACACAAACACTTAACAATTAAACAGACACGATAAAAACAAAAAAAACAAATACAACAGACACACATAAAAATATTTCTACTGTTCTGGAGGAGGAGGAGGAATGTCGCCAAAAAGGTTGAAGTAGGAGGCCATCAACATTACATTGGTATTAATTTCATGAACTTCATTTCTAATATTACCAATGTCTTGTTGCTGCTGCGTAAGTTGAGCATCAAATTGATCAAACCTTTGATCAATGTGAGTCTCTAATCTATCAAATCTTTCAATCAGATTCTGGTAATCTGATTGAGGAGCAGAAGCTTGCACTCCTTCTTCTTCTTCCTCTTCTGAAGCAATGGCATGTGTTTTTTCTTTTCCTCCTTGAAGAGCAATCTGAATGATGCATCATTATAGTAAACTGGCTCTTCGTATTCTTCATCAGGATGCACTATGTTATATTTCTTTTCCAAAATATAAGTAATTAAGTGTCCTAATGAAATGTTTTCTTCTTCTTCTGATCAGCATGTCCTATTTCTGAAAGCCCATAGATATGGTCTATGATAAGTTGGGCTTCGTCAATAGGATGTCCTTTCATGATTAAAAAAGTTAGACAAGAAAGGAGTGGAGTAATGTTAATCCTATCACCAGCTTTAGGAATGATTGAGGATCGAAGGATATGTTGGATGATTCGGGCATCTTGGGTCATACCGGAGACTCTAGCAACATGATTGTCAATAGCATTTTCTCTAATTACCCTATTGACCTGAAACCATTTGAAGGAGGTTTCTGACATTAGGGTGTGGGCTCTATATCCCTCAGTTCTTAAGTTTAAAAATGCACCAAGGTCGTGCTTGGTGATCTCAACTTTTTACTTAAAAACATAAGAACTAATGGTGGAGTGGTCAGAATTGAAACTCATGTTCGCTAGAAAGTAGTGGTAGGTTTGTTTGTTGTAGAAGTGGACGAGAGAAAGAATGAAATGAAATTGGGTTGAAGCAAAGAGGTGCATTACCCGAAATTTCAACTTAGTTTGAATAAGAATGCGAGAGGGAGTGATTTTTGCGGATGCAAAATGAAGAAAAGATTCCTCATTCGCCTTAGAAAGAAAGTTGTCTAGGGCATTCCTATTTGGTTTCTTCACTAACACCTTTTGTCTTTTGCTTGAGGAGGCCATTATTGATTTGAAGTAAAAAGGGATTGAAAATGAAGTTTGGAAGTGTGATTGTTAAGTTAGAAAGCCTTCATATTTAAAGAAAAACGATACGTTCGTCCTGGACGAAAATATTCGTCCTGGACGAAAAATTATCGTTCGTCTGGACGAAATAATTTCGTACAGACGATCCAATTCCTCCAAAATGTAACGGCTTTTCGTAATCAACACAACTTACGATGCGTCCCTTCGTACAGGTTTTTTGACTTGACCGATCGTACAGACGAAAAATTTTTGTACAGACGATCAAAAAGTAAATCGTTTTAATGACTCTTGAAAATTGTCCCCTACAATGAACCGACACATGTTCGTCTGGACGAACGAAAACTTCGTATAGACGAAGTTCATATTAAAATCTGTCTTATCCACTCAACCGCTGCATTCAATCGTCCCGACGTTTGAGAGAAAAAAAAATTCGTCCTGGACGATCATCAGATCGTACAGACGATCTAATTAAAAACTGCTCTCAAAACGGTTAAAATTCGCGCAAACTGTTCCTTCACACATCGTCCCGTACGAAAATATTTTCGTCCTGGACGATTTCCTCCCAAAAAAAAAATTTAATTTTGAATTTTTAAATTAAGAAAATCAAACAAAATATTCAAAAACACAGAAAACATAAAACAAAACCATAAATCCAAAAACAATTCATTCAAAACACACAAAATTTCACAAAAAAAAAAAAACAAAACAAAACAAATATCAATGTTGCAAAGACATTTTGTTTAAGCATTCAAATCAATAACACCAAGCCTTGTTCTTAAAGTACTGAAGGTATCAAAGGCTAAAGGTTTTGTAAAAATGTCTGCAAGTTGATTTTCAGTTGAAACATGTATGAGTTCAATTTCTCCTTTGGATACATGATCCCTTATGAAATGATGCCTTATATCAATGTGTTTGGTTCTAGAATGTTGAATAGGATTTTTGGAAATGCAAATAGCACTAGTATTGTCACAATAAATTGGAATAGTGCCTATAGTTAATCCTAAATCAATCAACTGTTGTTTTAACCAAAGTACTTGTGCCACACAACTTCCTAATGCAATGTATTCTGCTTCTGCAGTAGATAGTGCCACTGAATTTTGTTTTCTACTAGACCATGAAACTAATGAATTTCCAATGAATTGACATGTTCCAGAAGTGCTTTTCCTATCCACTCTACAGCCTGCAAAGTCAGAATCTGAGTAACCAATAATTTCAAATGAAGAGCTAAACTTAGGATACCAAATTCCTAAGTTTTGAGTTCCTAGTAGATATCTTAAAATCCTTTTCACTGCTGTCAAATGTGATTCTTTTGGATCTGATTGAAATCTAGCACATAAGCAAACACTGAACATAATATCTGGTCGGCTAGCAGTCAAGTAAAGTAAAGATCCAATTATCCCTCTAAATTTCTTTTGATCAACAGATTTTCCCTTAAGGTCCTTATCCAACTGAACTGAAGAACTCATTGGTGTACTAACAGGTTTAGCATTGTCCATTTCATATTTTTTGAGGATGTCCTTAATATATTTAGTTTGACTAAGAAAAGTACCTTCCTCAAGTTGCTTAATGCTAAATCCTAGAAAGTAATTTAAATCTCCCATTAGACTCATTTCAAATTCACTACTCATTGTTTTAGAAAAATCATCACAAAGATGTTTATTTGAAGATCCAAAGATGATGTCATCCACATAAATTTGAACAATAAGTATATCCTTTCCAATTTTCCTTAAAAAGAGAGTTGTATCCACACTTCCTTTTTAAAAGATCTTTCAAGTAGGAAGGTGCTCAACCTCTCATACCAAGCCCTAGGTGCCTGTTTCAATCCATATAATGCCTTTTTTAATTTGAAAACATGATTTGGAAATTTAGAATTTTCAAAACCTGGAGGTTGTTCTACAAAAACATCTTCCTCAATTACCCCATTTAAAAAGGCACTTTTGACATCCATTTGAAACAATTTAAAACCTTTAAAACAGGCAAAGGCTAGTAAAACCCTAATTGCTTCAAGTCTAGCTACAGGGGCAAAAGTTTCCTCAAAATCAATTCCTTCAATTTGATTATACCCCTTAGCTACTAATCTAGCCTTATTTCTAATGACTACTCCTGAGTCATTCATTTTATTTTTGAACACCCACTTGGTTCCAACAACACTTTGATCTTTTGGCCTTGTAGTTAGTTCCCAAACTTTATTTCTTACAAATTGATTTAACTCTTCTTGCATGGCCAATATCCAAAATTCATCTGAAAGTGCTTGATCAATGTTAGTGGGTTCAATAGTTGAAATAAAGGCTGAATGATTGACTTCCTTGTTTAATCCACGCCTAGTTCTAACACCCTCACTTGGTTCACCTATAATCAATTCCTTTGGGTGGTTTTTAGAAAATCTCAAATCTCTAGGCAAAGGGTCTTCTCTTTCTAAATTTTCTTCCACATTTTCTTCCAAATTTAATCTATCAATCTTTTGGGAGTTTTCTTCAATTTCTTCTTCAACAACATTTGGCTCTTCCATGTTTCCATTTTCATCAAAAACAACATGTGTGGTTTCTTCAATGACTAAAGTTCTTTTGTTGAATACTCTATAAGATTTTCCAACACTTGAATATCCAACAAAAATTCCTTCATCTGATTTTGGATCAAATTTTCCTAAGGCAGATTTTCCATTATTATGTATGAACACCTTGCAACCAAATACATGCAAATGAGACAAATTTGGTGTTCTTCCTTTTAGCAACTCATAGGGTGTTTTATTCAAATTTGATCTCACATTCACCCTATTCAGAACATAGCATGCAGTGCTAACCGCCTCAGCCCAAAAATATCTAGGAAGCGAGTATTCTGCTAACATTGCTCGGGCGGCTTCTATTAATGTTCTGTTCTTTCTTTCAACTACTCCATTTTGTTGAGGAGTTCTAGGTGCAGAAAAATTGTGATCAATCCCCTTTTCTTTACAGAAATCTTCAAATCTTTCATTTTCAAATTCTCCTCCATGATCACTTTGTATAGAAATTATTTCACATCCTAGTTTTCTTTGTATCCAAGTTGAAAAATTTCTGAATTCCTCAAATGATTCACTCTTATGAAAAAGAAATTTAACCCAGGTGAATCTTGAAAAATCATCTACTATAACAAATCCATATACCTTTCCTCCTAGACTAACAGTGCTTACAGGTCCAAAAAGATCCATGTGAAGAATTTCTAAAGGTTTACTGGTCCTAAGATCTTTATTGGACTTAAAAGAGGACTTCACTTGTTTTCCTAATTGACATGCATCACATAGATGGTTCTTGGTAAAGTCTAGTTTAGGTATTCCTCTCACCAAATTCTTTTGGGTAATTCTTCTAAGATTTTTCATACTAGAATGACAAAGTCTCCTATGCCAAAGCCATGATTCATCAGAAACAGTTTTCAAACAAAAAGCAGTAGGAGATTGAATACAATTTAAATCTAGCATGTAGACATTGTTTACCCTTTTTCCATTTAAAATAATTTTCCCATTTAGGCTAATTATGCAGCTAGTAGGTAAAAATTTTACATTATATCCCTTATCACATAGCTGACTTATGCTAAGCAAATTATGTTTTAAGCCTTCAACTAATAAAATATTATCTATAAAAAAGTTTTTCAAATTTCCAATCATACCTGATCCAACCACTTTCTTTGTGGTATTATCTCCAAGTGTAACCTTGCCTCCACTCCTGACTTCCAGCGTTATGAATTGAGCAGTATCTCCAGTCATGTGCTTTGAACATCTGCTGTCCAGGTACCATATACTCTCACGAGGTCTTGTGTGAGAGTATTCCTGCAAAATTCTCAAATGTTAGACCTGGGAACCCAAACTAGTTTGGGTTCACCTTTATCAAATTTATAATCAGATGCATGTATGATATGTCTAGGTTTATGCATCTTAGTTCTCCACACCAAATTAGGTTTCATCTCTAAAGTGCAGGTGTGAGATATATGTCCCAAAAATCCACAATTGTTACATTTAACATTAGGAAAAATATTCCTATGTTTTCTTTCATATGATTGTCTTCGAAGGGATTTCATGAATTTAGGATAATATTTAGGATTTGTAAAATCTTCAAGTTTAGGGGGGTTCCTATTATCCTCGAGAGCTCTTATAGAGAGTTTGTAAAATGAATTCATATCCTCCAAGATTCGATTGGTATAATTAATTCTATATGTCTTGCTCTCAGATTCATCCTTAAAATTCTTAAATTCTTTTTCAAGTTCAGCATAGGATGATTTTAAATTCTCAAAATTTTTATTCAAGTCATCATATTCATCAAGTAGTTTCATGTGGTTGCTATCAATTAAAGCATGATCTTTCCTAAGGATTTCGTGTTCCTTATTAAGCTCTTCCAATTTTAAAACTAAACTAGCATGCATCTTTTTCATTTTCCTATATGCATCATGCATGTGTTCTGAAACTTCAAACAATTCATTATAGGTTAAATCACATACCTCTTCTTGATCTGATTGTTCAGCATTATCTGCCATCAAGCAAAGGTTGGTGACTTCTTCTTCTTTTTCAGTCTCAGATGAGTCTGAAGCTGAGTCCGCCCAAAAAGCCTTTTGAAACTTCTTCTTGCCCTTCTTGACCATTGGTTTCTCCTCTACCTTTTCCTTGCTAGGAGTGGCTTTGAGTTTTGGACAATCAGTCTTTATATGACCTGGTTTCCTGCATTCATAACAAATCACTTCATTAGAAACCTTGCCATTTCTATTATACTTACCACTATTCCATTGCTGACGTCTCTTCTGCTTCCTCTTTAAAAGCTTCTGAATTGTCTAGTCATCAGTGCAATATCGTCTTCATCCTCAGGTTGTGAGTGTTCGCTTTCTGACTCTTCCACATTTAGTGCAATATTTTTGTCATTTCTTGGTTCACCTGCATCAATCTTTCTTTGACTTACTCCTTGCTCGTAAGCAATGAGGGAACCAAGAAGATTGTCAATGGAATAAATGTTCAGATCTTTAGACTCTGTAATTGCAGTAATTTTAGCATCGTATGCAGTAGGTAAACAACGAAGAATCTTATTAACCATTTCAGCATTAGTTAATTCCCTACCAAGTGCATGCAAAGATGTGACAATTTGAGTGAATCTTGTGTACATGTCAGATATATATTCATTAGGTTTCATGCGAAATAATTCGTAGACATGTAACAAGATATTGAGTCTTGATTGCTTAACCTCATTTGTCCCTTCATAAGTAATACAAAGTCTATCACATATGTCTTTTCCGCTTTTATAAGTGGAAACTCGTATGTAGTCTTCAGATTTTAAAGCACAAAAAAAACTATTTAAACATTTCGCATTTAATTGTGCTAAGTCACGTTCTTCAATAGTCCAATCTGCATAGGGTGTTTCTACCCTAATTCCATCAACTAATCTAGTTGGTTTTGAGTAACCTTCCTGGACTAGCATCCACATGCGATAATCAAGTGACTGTAAGAAAGTATACATGCATGTTTTCCAAAAAATCAAAAGGAATATTATCAAACAGTGGAGGTCTAGTGATAGAGTAACCCTCAGGTGTGTTTCGGTTTCCAAATGTAGCCATCTACGTTAATCAAAAAGTAGTTCAAACTTATGATTTTGAAACTATGCTCTGATATCACTTGTTGAGTCCAGTAATTAGGTTGTTAAGCCTAAGTAAATGTCCCACGGCTACCAAGAGGGGGTGAATTGGTAGTTTTAAAAATTTTAAACCCTCTTAATGATAAAGTTGAACCGAAATAAAATTTTCTTTTAAAGTTTGTAGAAAAGTGTTTTTCAACTACAGAGTTAATAAAACTGAAATTTAAAGTGCGGAAACTTAAAAACAATAAAGTAAATGACACCAGATTTATAGTGGTTCGGTCTATAACCAGACCTACATCCACTCCTCAGAGGTACCCTCTGAGTATTGCACTAATACCACAAAGTGACTCTCCTTTAGCACCCACAGCAAGGCGGAGAAGCCTTTACAGCACACTCTTTTCACCACTACCCGGTGCGGCAGAGAACCGTCGTCCTTTTACACAATCCACAGTGCTGGCAGAGAATCGTCGTCCTTTTACACTCTCCTAGTGTGGGCAGAGAACCCTACGGCTGTTCACACTCTCCAAGTGTAGGCAGAGAACCTTTCCACTGTTCACACTCTCCAAGTGTAGGAAGAGAACCCTTCGGCTGTTTACACTCTCCAAGTGTCGGCAGAGAACCGGATCTCCTTGACTGATCTTCTCACAAGAATCTTGAAGAAAGAAAGAAAAGAGTGAAGAAATCAAATTTCACAAGTAGAGACTCTTACCTTTGTAATCCAAGTGAAGCCTTCTCACTCCAGTGGTAGGAATCCTCCTTTGAATGCTCTCTTCCACTCTCTCCTTGGCTATTCTCTCAAGAGGCACGAAGATCAAATGACAAAAAGATTGGGTGGCAGTCTAATTTGGACCTTTTATAGAAAAGACAAGAAAAACCGCCAAAAACTGCAAGTTTCCAATTCTGTACGTAGTGGATCGTCCTGTACGATCCTGGATCGTCCTGGACGATTTTACTTAAACGATCTGAAACGACCCAATTTGTATGTGTACGAAATGACTTCGTACAGATGATCGTCCTATACGAACTAGGTTCGTCCAGTACGAACGGTTATTACAAGGTCGGTTCTAGAAACTGCTGAAAACTGTTCTAAGTCGGTTAATCGTTTGGACGAAAATATGTTCGTCTGGATGAAAATTTTCCAGAGACCCGATCGTCCTGGACGATTATTTATTTCGTCTGGACGAAAATATTTCAGAGGACCAATCGCCACGGACGATAATTTATTTTCGTATGAACAAAAATTTTCCAGAGACTTGATCGTCTGGTACGATATTTAATTTCGTCTGGACGAAAATTTTCCAGAGAGCTGGTCGCCTCGTACGATAATAAAATTTGTCTGGACGAAAATTTTACAAAGAACCCATCGTCCGGGACGATAATAAATTTTGTCATGGATGAATAGGACTTAGAAAATTTTTTTCGAGCAAGTTCATATTCGTTCCATGTGCTCTATAGGAGATAACTGATGGATCGTCCAGTACGATAAATATCGTCCCGTACGATCACTATAAAATTTTATGATCTCCTTATGTGTGTGTGTAAGTTTTTTTATTCACTCAATTACAATCACTCCCTTTCAAAATTAAATCAAAGAAAATGCAAACTTCAAATAAACAAAATATCTCATGTTGAATTTGATTTGAAGTTATCGTAGTCTGGACTCTGATTTTCCTGAAATGTTAGTACACACAAGAGCAAATACAAATCTTCTAAAATTGTTAGGAGATAACTATACATTTGAACAATAATGTTTGGAATCATCAAAACTACATAAGTTGCACAAATATAAATCATTCAAATAGCAACTATTCTAACAGGATTGACTTGAAAGTCTTTGGACATGTCATGGGTGTCCAATTGAATTATTTTGAAGGATTGATTTGATTCAAATGGGTTGAATGATTGAATTTGACAAGTTTGTAGGTTAAGGGTTGATTTGGTCAACCATAGTTGACTTGGTCAACTTGGTCAAACCAAAGAGTAAGTTTGGGTTCAATGTATTCCTAAAGTCATTTAGGATCCATTGAAATGACATTTAGAGAATATTTCAAAGGTTGATAAGTCAAATCAAATTGAGTTTAGGCCAAAAGTCCAAAAATCCTCCTTTAAGGGCATTTTGGTCATTTTAGTCTCAAGTCAATTATGGGTCAAATTGAATCTAAAATGATATGGATTATTGCTTAACAAGTCAATATCAAGGTATTAGGAGGGATCAAAAGATTTGGAGGGGGATCCAAAGTCAAATTCCACTAGGTGAAAGGCCTAGTGGCATGGATTGTAAATATTCAAAGATTTTGCAACATTTGGAGTTGGATTAAGTTTAAAGGGTTAGAATCCTTCAAATGAACTCAAATTTGGAGGGTTGCCTCTAGAGATATATCTTATTACTTTGCAAGTGATAGACCCTGAATCAGAGACCATTTGACTGGGTTTTGAAATGTTCGAAAAATTCTTTGAAAAGGGTCTTTAGGACAAGACCTTAAGACTTTGAATTTGAGTTTAGACTTCTGGATTTGGAATGGATTTTAAGTTTAAATGATTAGTATTGAAGTATACAAATCATTTACAATCATGTGATGATTGTTAATGAATGGATGAGGTCAAAGCTAGATTGAAGTTTGGATCAAAGTCTAAGTTGAAGATTGGATTGTCAAATTGATTGGATCAAGGTTTGGATATGTTTGAAACTTGAATTAATTTTAATTTGAGTTAAATGAAGTTTGAGATTTAAATTGATCAAAGGTAGGAATCAAATTGAAGTTGGAGTTGATCAAGTGTAGGAATTGATTTGAGGTTGAGGTTGGTCAAGGGTGGGGATTGATTTGAAGTTGGAGTGGTCCTAAGATCTAGAGGAGTTCTAAGATCTAGGATTTAAGGGAATCCTAGGCTCTAGAGTAGGCTCTAAGGTCTGGCTCTAGGAAAGAATCCTAAGGTCTAGAGTGGATCCTAGGATCTAAAATTAATCTGGAGTTTGGAAGGGCCTTAGTGACCTCATATAAAAATGAGGTCAACAATGATCATCCCAGTTAATTTGTCCATTTGGAATAAGTCTTCTATCAGCATCCTATGGACCTAAGGTTGGGTGATGCCCTTCCTTAGACCCAAGGTTAGGTACTCTCTACCTTGGTTTTCCAATTAATTTGTCCATTTGGAGTAAGTCTTCTATCAGCATCCTATGGACCTAAGGTTGGGTGATGCCCTTCCTTAGACCCAAGGCTAGGTATTCCTTACCTTGATTTCCCAGTTAATTTGCCTATTAGGAATAAGTCTTATATCAGCATCCTATAGGCCTAAGGTTGGGTGATGTCATTCCTTAGACCCAAGGTTAGGTACTCTCTACCTTGGTTTCCTAGTTAATTTGTTCATTTGGAGTAAGTCTTCTATCAGCATCCTATGGACCTAAGGTTGGGTGATGCCCTTCCTTAGACCCAAGGCTAGGTATTCCCTACCTTGGTTTCCCAGTTAATTTGCCTATTATGAATAGGTCTTCTATCAGCATCGTATAGGCCTAAGGTTGGGTGATGCCCTTCCTTAGACCCAAGGTTAGGTACTCTCTACCTTGGTTTCCTAGTTAATTTATCCATTTGGAATAAGTCTTCTATCAGCATCCTATGGACCTAAGGTTGGGTGATGCCCTTCCTTAGACCCAAGGCTAGGTATTCCCTACCTTGGTTTCTCAATTAATTTTTCCATTTGTAATAAGTCTTCTATCAACATCCTATGAACCTAAGGTTGGGTGATACCCTTCCTTAGACCCAAGGCTAGGTATTCCCTACCTTGGTTTGCCTGTTAATTTGTCCATTTGGAGTAAGTCTTCTATCAGCATCCTATGGACCTAAAGTTGGGTGATGCCCTTCCTTAGACCCAAGGTTAGGTATTCCCTACCTTGGTTTCCCAGTTAATCTGCCTATTTGGAGTAAGTCTTCTATCAGCATCCTATAGGCCTAAGGTTGGATGATGCCCTTCCTTAGACCCAAGGCTAGGTATTCCCTACCTTGGTTTCCCAGTTAATCTGCCCATTTTGAGTAAGTCTTCTATCAACATCCTTTAAGCCTAAGGTTGGGTTATGCCCTTCCTTAGACCCAAGGCTAGGTATTCCCTACCTTGGTTTTCCAGTTAATTTGCCTATTTGGAGTAAGTCTTCTATCAGCATCATATAGGCCTAAGGTTGGGTGATGCCCTTTCTTAGACCCAAGGCTAGGTTTCCTTACCTTGATTTTCCAGTTATCTTGTCTATTAGGATTAAGCCTTCTATCATCATCCTAAAGATATACAGTTGGGTGATACCCTTCCTTACACTCTCAAGATTCTATTCAAAATTTCCATTCGGTCAATGCCAAAGTGTGCAGTAGAAGTTCCTTCTACTACACACATTGGGGGTCCATTTGTTGACCTCATTTTTGTATGAGGTCACTCTTGATTCCTTCCTAAGTTCTAGATCCTAGGATCTTCCTAGCTCCTAGCCCTTTGGCCCAATCCAGATCTTAAATTCAATCCAAACCCAGAATCCTTAGGCTAAAGACTTAGGTCCTAAAGCCCCTTTTAGGTGATTTTTCCATCACCTTGAAATCCTGTCAATTGGCATCTAATTCAGAGTCTGTCAATTCTATATTGATGCGACATACCTATAGGGCCAACCTCCAAATTTGAACTCATTTGGAGGACTTTAACACCATAAACTAAATCCAATTTCAATGATTACAAAACCTTCAAATATTTATAGTCTATGCCACTAGACCTTTCACACAGTGGAATTTGACCTTGGACCCCCCTCCAAATCTTTTGATCACTCTCAGGACCTTGATAATGACTTTTTAAGAAATAATCCACATCTTTCTAGAATCAATTTGACCCAGAATTGACTCAGGGCCAAAATGACCAAAATGCCCTTTAATGGAATTTTTGGACTTTTCACCTAGACTTGAATTCATTTGATTATCAATCTTTGAAACCTTTTCTAAATGTTTTCAAATAATTTGGGACTTATTGGACCCAATTCCAAATCTTGGGTCAACTTTGTTGACCAAGTCAACCTATGTTGACAAAAGTACCCCTTAAAGCTTTAAATGGGTTATTCTAACCCATTTGATCAAATTAAAACCCCTTAAGCTTTCAAACCCATCTCAAAACTTGAGTCAAATCCATTCAAACTTATTTGAAGCCAAGTCACCTTGATTTTACATGGTCAAACATATGGTCAAATCCATGTATTAAATACACCTTTCCACTCAATTAATAAGCCTCATATAAGGTCTAATATTTGACTCAAGATTGAATCCACTTCACTCATGTTCACTCGATGATTTAAGAACCTTTGATTTAACATCATTTAACATCTTAAATATCCCTTGGTATGACATGAGTAAATCCATGATCATTTTGACCAAGTCAACACCTTTAGACTTGGTCAAACTAGCTTAAACTTCCTTCCATGCCTTCAAGCCTCATTCCTAGGCATCAAACCCTCTTCAACCTGTCATTCCAGCAGCTCATAACACTCTCCATAAAACCTCATCAACATATGTGGCATTTTGACTAGTCAAAGTGGTCAAACCTATTTAATAAGTGGCTTTATCACCTTGGTAAGCCAAGCCCACTTGATAACTCAATTTCTATGCATAATGATGGCTGGAGAGGACATTTGATATCACCCAATATCTTCCCTTTATCAAGATTAGGATGGTAATCATGAGGAGGGGTGGAGAGAACTTCACTTTTCACTCAAAACTTTATCTCACCCTCCTACTTTCCAAAAACTTCAATCCCAGCAGCCCAAAACATTCCCCATGGCATGAAAAAGCTTCCCCCCTCCTATAACAAAGCTTCTCCAGCCATTAGAGTGCGTGTTGCTTAAGCTAGAAACCCAAACTGAGAAGAGAGAGAGTGAAAGAGAGAGAAAATGATATTCCTATAGCAGTTTTCAATCCAGATGCCAAAAGTTCTTGGATCCTTCAGCAAAGTTGTAGAGGATAGCAAGAGCTTTCCAACGAGCCTAAGTACATCAAAATCCGTCAACAGAATTGTAAGATATATCAACTTTTCTCTACAACTTTGACTTGAAACTGTAGCAAATCTACAACACATAAAGCCTCCAAACTTTAGGTGTTGGAAGATTATATTTCCCTCAAGCTACGTTTCAAATTTTGTTAAATTTCGTTCAGTATTTTGGGCGATATGAGCTTTTGAAGTTTTCTAGTCAAAATGAACTAGATAAGATCTGGACCGTCCGCTCGATGATCAGACGGCCCAGATCTTGGCATACCACGCACATCTTAGCTGGGATTCAAACATGGGTCAGTCAACACCACGGGTGACACATGGCATTATGCTGTGGCGCCATGTCACCGCCCCAATCATTGGCCAATTTGACCAAAGTTGTTTAAAAATAATTCAAAAATGCTCAAAAATCTTCCACAATTCATAGAAAATAGAATTTTCCACCAAATTGGACATTCTTGGGCTCGTTGGAAAGATATTTTAATGTAGTATTCAATAAAATTAATTTTAATATGTTTTGAGTGCTGGATTATAAAAAAATTGATTTTATTTAAACTTAGATTTTCCTAATTTTATTATAATCCAAGGATCAAATTAATCCCAAATTTTGGTGGAATTTTCTTGAGCATCTTAGGCATATTATGTGATTTTTCTAGGATCAAATGCTCTTTAATTTTTTGTGATTTAAATTTTCAATTTAAAAGGTTCATTTTGGACCCTAAACTTTGAAAATTCATAACTCATTAGATACTTTGTATTTTTCTGTGAAATTTTTGTGATGTGAATGTATGTTTACCAAGGTTAGACACACCAAATTTCATGCACATTTGAACAGAAGGGACACTTAAGGAAAATAATTAAGGAAATGTCTAGAAAGTTTAGAAAATTTATAGGGAACTATACACACACCCAATAGGGGTGAAACTCAAACACATTAAACTTAGTAACATTTTAAACCATAGGTTTAAATTTTAATGAATTTGGAGCTCATTAGGTTAGAAAATTATCCTTCTCAAAATTCAACCCATTTAAGAACTCGGAAAATTTAAACAATTATAATAAATCACATTTTAATCCAAAAATTACAAATAATACCTTAAATTGTCCATACCATAATTATATACCTAAAAGAAAAAAATCTCTTTGACTGGACCTTCAATTTAACTTTATTTGAATTTCTAAAGAACAATAATAATTAATTAATTAAATTAATTAAAAATTATTAAAAAATCCCAAATAATTTCCAAATTACTGGAAACACTCCAATGGGTCATACCTAAATTTTGGGAATGATTACATGCAATTTGGAATGAGTTTGGGTCAAAATAATCAAAACCTTCTTAATTAAGGAATTTTAAAATTCAAATAATTAAGAAAACTTTGAAAATTCATAACTAATTGTAGAAAAATCCAAATCAGTCAAAATCAATGGCTAATGATTCCAATTAATATTTAGTATTTTCTAAAAATATCCAATCACCAAAATCTGGTCAAAATAAAAAAGTCAACATTTTGGTCAACTCTAGGTCAAAATCAGGTTAAAACTTCTAAAAATTATAACTTTTGATAGAAAACTCTAAATTGAATGTACCACCTGTCTAACAACTCATAATTAGGTCTAGTATTTATTAAAAATCTGATACCCCTTAATCTCTATCTAATTCTAAAAGTCAAATTTTGACCCCTTAGTTGATATAACCGGTTAACCTCCAAAATCTATTAACTCCCCCAAATTCCAGAATTTTCTTAATAGGATAATAAAATTCTCAACCAACCCATTAAAATTAGTAACCAACTCCTTTTTATATTAATCCACTCTTTTAATTTCAACCAATTTAAATCAACTTAATTAACCCTGATTGCTACTAGGTAACCCAGGCCTATGAGGCTATTAGCATAGCCCCAATGAAGTTGAAATAAACTTTACGGCCTCGGTGTGAAACAAAGGTAGTAATCAATTAACTCTTAAAATATACTTAATCAAAATTCTTAATATATTAATATTTAAACATTAATCTAAATCCCACTTTTAAGCCTTAACAAACCCAGACTTTTAGACAACTTTATCTAATCACCAACTTTAGGACCTATCCTAACCACACGACCTTTTACACATACTTTAGATGATTTGCTAGGACAACCAACTTTAGATCTAGGTTAGGTCGGTGTTTACTTTGCTGCTGTGTGCTGGATTTTTCGTAGTTTTCACTGCATGTTGTGGATGAAATTGCTTTGCTATGTCTGCTTACTTTTCTGCACTCTGTGGATGGTTGATGCATTTGGCGACTGTGGACCTCCGAAAGGAACACCGCGCAAACGGGTCAATTGGGAGGGCAGATTGGATCGTGCATACGACTAACCATTGAGGATGGAGGCTGACGCCGACATACCTCGATGGATAGTAATATACCCGACCTAGTCACGGGTTTCCCCCACCCGATGCAAGAGCTCGAATGGGGTTTAGTAGATTGTGGGGACCAAGTTTCCCACGGGCGCAAGCCCCCGTGGTTAATTACATCCCAGGCCGGAGCCTGAGAAAACTCTCGATTAAGGATCATACATTATCCTCTCTTAAAGTGGGATCGGCACAAGGGTATAGACTAGGAAATCCTACTCAAAGGGAAGAAAGGTCCGGAGGGCTGAATCAACATGCGTGGTTCATACCAATATTCGGAGGCTCTAGGGCACTAGAGAGAAACTGGAGAAACAAAAATCAGGCACTCAATCACATGCGTGAGAGAAGGATGGAGTTGGCGTCATCCTGTGACGCAGATAAGTAGGATTCATAGTCCCTGAAAGGAAGGGACCTACCTACTATTTAAGGCATACTACGAGACCGAATGTAGTAGCCTCGAATCCTAAATCTAATTTGGACTTAGTGTTCGACACACACTAAGACCAGTGTCCTATCTAATGCGATACAAAGATCTGGACTTATCCCAGCCTGGATTGGGGGAGCCAGCTAACCACCTAATCGATTTAAAACCATGCTGTCAAGTCAATTATGAAAGATGGGTGGGAGGTACAGTTTATTGGAAAGAGGACCGACATCTAGAGAATTTCCTAAGTGGTCCTGAACTTATGTTGGGTGAATGCCCCTAACTAATGCAATTAAATTTTAATTAAATTGATTTCTAATGCAATGCATGCTAGTTGAAATGTCAGCTCATGAATGCTTTAGATTTTAAAAACATGCTTAATATAAAATAATTTTTAGAAAAGACTGAGTCTCCCTAGGTCCGGCACTTCATCCTCATAGGCCAGATTATCCGGACTCTACCCGCAGGCAGGGAGATGTCTTATTAGAATGAGAGAGGAGATGCAGTAATATGCATGCGACCCCGGACGGTTCCGGCAGTTCCCTAGGTTCGTTAAGTTTCTATGTTATTTAAAACTTAAATATTAAATTTTGGTTATGAGTATAAAAGATTTTTCAGTCCTTAAAGAGCCTAATACGATCCAGGCAAAAACAAGAGCGGCATGCAAGAAAGAAACCTAGAAAAAGCAGGTAATTCTACTGCGAAATCAGGTAAACACATCAATATAAATCCAACTAATCAAGTAAATGTCCATAGGCCAACTGCCCTTTAATTACAACCCAGGGTATGCAGAAAAGTAAAGTGGCCGGGCACCACTGCCAACAACCCAGATTTCTAAGCCTATGACAGACGCCAACAACTGCCAACAACTGTGAGTGGGATATTGGGTCTTCAATCTTCAACATCTTCAATTTCCTGGGTATCCTCTCCTTGGACTCCTTGGATCACTCCTCCTTGGACTCCTTGGATCCGTCGTGGCTTGAATATCCAAACGAAGAAATAATTCCCCCAATATGGAGGTATTGCTTTTTCTCTTTGGATATCTAAAGCCATCCAGCTCGATCTTCCAAATGGAAGAAGACTCTCCCCTTAGGGATGCCTTCCTTTTTTAGAATTCAAGCTGGATAAGAATATCCCAACTAAAAGGTTGTTTTCACAACTCTTAACAATTATTACATACAAATTTACATTTATTGAAAAAGCAGTAAATTCTAAATCACCTGCAAGGTTATCCTAATAATCATCCCAAGCAGTTTATATGAAAATGAAAATGCTAACACCATTGACCCTGTGCCAAGCCATGCTCTGAGGGCTAAGCAGCTCCATCTGTAGCAATTATAATTTATTTAATAATTTTAGCCCTCATTATATCAGGGGGGCTGAGCAAGCACCTGCATAAGACAATATTAGAAATCATAACGGTGCCCCCCTTTTCTTAGCTTGAGCATGGCCACCTGCATAGAAGAACAGTATATATATATATGACGTTCCTAACCTAGGGGTAAATCTAGCGCCCATCACATCACAGAGTGCAAGAAAAGTAAGCAAACACAGCAATTCAATTTTCAAACAGCATGCAGTGAAAACTACGAAAAGCTCCGGCACACAGCAAAAATAAAACCCAGCGGCCTAACCTATATCTAGAAGTGGTGTCCTAGCAAACCATTCTATGTGTGTGTAAGGCTAGTGTGGTTTGGATAGATCCTAAGTGGGATAGTTAGTTAAAATTATATAGAGTTCAGGTATGTTGGGGGTCTAAAAAGGATGTTTTAATTGAAATTCAAATATTAGTGAATTAGATCCATTTTGATTATTTTTATTTGTTGATCAGTTTTAAGAACTAAGGGTATTCATATTTGAAGTTTGAATTGTATTAGCCAATTTTGGAAAGTTCTAGGTCCTCCTAGGAACTAGACTAAGGGTCCAAAAAGTCACTATGGGAAAAAGGCTAATTCTGGGTCTCCTATCACCTTAGGAAAATACTAGACCTTAATACGAGTAGTTAGACAGGTAGTAGACTGAAATCGGAGCTTCCTATCCAAAGTTATGAATTTTCTAAGTTTCGGGCCCTAGACTATAGGCTGGGGTTGACCAAAAGGTTGACTTTCTAACCTAGGCCATTTTCTAGAAACCTAAGATTTTTAATAAATACTAGACCCTAATTGGAGTCTAATGCAAGTGAGTTTGCCTAATTTGGAATTTTCTACAATTAGTTATGAATTTCTAAAGATAGGGTATTTAAGGGAATTTTCTAAATTAACTAGGAAAGGGCCCTTTTTTACTGTTTTGCTCCAAACAAGCTCCAAACTGATTGGAATCACCCCCAAAGGTCAGGAATGACCTGAGAAAGTGATCCCAAGTATTTGGAGAAAATTTGGGATTTTTAATAATTTTTAATAATTTATTAGGGGCAAAACGGTAATTTTTACCTATGGTCAAATTAGGGGTCAACCAGAAGTCAAACTAGGGAACCCTATTTATCTAAGGTCAAGGGTCATATTCTGGTCAATTCAAGGTATTATGGGTAATTTTTTGACCTAATATGTAATTATTGCATTTTTCGGAAGGGCTCGGGGCCTTATTTAGCAGATTAATTATGGTTGGTTAGCTAAGGGCTCTAAAGGTTCCTAAAAAAAATCCTAGAAAATTCTGAGGGGTTTATGATGTCACTAAGTTTAAATGTTGAGGTTTTGGTGTCAATCAGTGATCTATCCTAGCTCCTAGAAAACTTCTAAGTTCGCTAGACGGGTCCTTAATTATTGTCCTTAAGGTGTCACTACGTTATATGGGTTTAAACTGAAGTTCATACTAACCCTCAAGGTAGTAAATGCATGGAGTACATAAACAAAATAAACACGCCATGTCCTTAAATCTAGGAGAGCCTAGACTAAGTGCTTGTGGTGCAATCCTATACATGCAATCTACGAAAGATAAAAAGAAGTAAAGACACCTAAAGAGATGATTAGTGAATGATTGGGACTCAACCATTCACTAACCCACTCCCCCATGATTGCTCTTCACACATAAGATCAATGTCTAAAATTTCATGAAGCAAGTCTCCCAAGGTTAAGAGATTTAATATATAAGTAGTTTCAAAGTAGTTTAAAAATACTTAAATATATATATATACATAAATTTTGGAAATTAAGATAATTAAAAATAGGTTGGATTATAGTAAATAGGTATATGGGCGACTTGCTGACCACTCAATCGAGGCTCCGAAACGATTTGAAAGAAAAAATAGTTTGTATCCTGAAAATAATTATCATAATTAATATTTAATACCAAAAATATTTGAATGATCGAATCCAAATAGTGATCTGTCAAAACAGCCAAAATCAAGGGTTGGAAATAGTTTCAAAACATAAAGCTCGTCTTGCTGAAGAGAACGAGGGGTCGCACATCGAAATCCGACTTAAAACGGCGAAGATACGGAATTTACAAGTTCAATTATAATAAAATAATATTTTTAAAATAGTGCAATTTAACTGTTTTTGAAATGACAGAGAATGCAGACAAAATTTTCACCTGAAAATAGTTTTAAAATATGCAGAATTCAGAGTACATCCAAAACATGATGCTGTGCGTCGACAGCGGACTTAAAACGACAAAGTTATGTGATTTCAAAGTTTAAGTATAATAAAAATAACATTTGAAAATAATACAGTTTGCTGTTTTTCCAAATAAGTACAGAAATACTAAAAATACTTGTGCAATGCAGACTCCAGGATGTGCAGAATCAAAATACGATCAAAACAAGACATTGTGCGTCAAAATCCGACTTGAAACGAAAAAGTTATCAATTTTCGAAGACAATACGAATCCAACGAGGTATTGTGCGTCGAAAACGGACAAAAATTGAATTTTTTATGATTTTTTAAAGATTTCTGATTTAAAATATATTAAAAATAAATTTTTTTTAATTTAAAATAACGGCTGCGGAACCGCGGGACGGAACCGCGCGGTCAGGCGAGACCGCGGATCGGGCTGATCCGGACCGTTGATCGCGCGTTCAACGGTCCGATGGACGCCTGGCTGCATGTCTCGACGAACCGAAACCCTAGATGGATAATCGCCTCGTTCTCGCTCGATACTCAACCAAATTCGATGAAATTTTAAACACAGTATCTAGGTATGAAGAGCATTCATGGGGGACACTTATCTTGAATTAATATTCACTAATCACAACACTAATTAACCCTAAGTGTTCTAACTAGGGTTTAGGTTTTACCTCAATCCACACGGTGGATTCAGGAGATTTTGGGCTTGTTGAACTCGTGGACTCGCCAAGAACAACTTCCTAGTTGACGTCAAGATCCAACACGCGCTAGATCGATTTGACGAAGCCTTGGAAGGGTTTCACGTTCGGGTCGCCGGAGAACTCGCCGCCGCCGGCTTGGGGTGGTCGGGTTTGACGTGGGAAAGGGAGGTGAATCTCTCTAGAGCTCTCACAAGAAGTTTCAAGAGTTGAGACGGTCTTGAGAGGGAGTATGAATGAGAGAGCCTCAAATAACCTAATTTCCACTATTTAAGGCCTCCTCTCTATGATTTGACGGTGGGGATCAAATCCTTGGCTAATTGGGAGGGAAACCAGGCTTTGGAGGCCGTGGTATTGAATTCAAAATGAAAGGATTTGACTAGAGCCTTGAATGGGCACTTAATAGGGATTTAAATAAGTCTTAATGGGTTGATTTGACCCATTATGACTTGGATTGACCAAGTCATGTGTTGACTTGGTCAACTCAGTCAAATGGGTCCAATGGGTATGAGGTTTGAGCCATGAGGAGATTTAGTTTGGATTTAAATCGATTTGGGCTCTTAATGGGCTAGGTGGTCAACCCTGGTTGACTTGGTCAACCGGGTTGACCCAGGGTCCAAGTCCAGGCTCAACAGACTCGACTCGACTCACTAAACCCATCGGAGAGGGTCTTGGGGTCTGGCTTGGTCAATTTGACCAAGTCAACCCTCCAGGCCCGGGTCTGGGCAAAATCGAGGTCAACAGCGACTAGATTACCCTTAGGATAGGAATGATCTGGATGTTCACATAGTTTTCTGCAGGTGGTCACGCTCATGCAAGGCAATAAAAAGGGGGGGCTAAGTTAATAAAAACAATCAATTATTATAAATGCTTCCACAGGTGCTTCAGCTGCTAAAGCCCCTAAATAAAAAGAGCGTGGCCAGTGTGTTTTACTTTCTTTTCTGCACATATATAACTACTTGAGAATAAATATATCTTGATTTATTAACTGCTTATGATAACCTTGCAGGAGAGTCTAGAGTTTTGATTTGATATAAATATAATTTGTATAAGTGTCAAGAATTATGAAAGTGGAGTTTTTAATTGGGATACATAGGTCCAAAGCTTGGACTCCAAAGAAAAAGGACACCCATTAGGGGAGTAGCCCTTTTCTATTTGGAGATTCAAATTTGGATCATTTCTTTCCTACCCAAAGAGAAAAGAGTGGTCTTCCCCTCAAGGAAAGTGTCCTCTTATCCATTTGAGTAGCCTACTACGAAGAATTCAAGAAGCCTGAAGGAGATGAACCCGAAGGAAAACAAGATTGAAGACTTGAAGACAATGAGTATCCCATTCAAAACCACTTGCGTCTCTATTAGGTTTAGAATCCGGGTTGTTGTCAGTGGTGCCCGACCACTTTATTTTCTGCAAAATTCTGGTTTGTAATAAGTAAGACAACTTTGCCTATGGACATTTATTAATTAATTCATTTATATTTGATGTGTTGAGACGATTGCCTTTAGGGTTTCCTGCTTTTCTTAGTTTTTTGGCGTTTGTATGCCGATTTTATTTTCGTCTGGATACGTAAGACTCGTAAGGGTGTGAAAATTTTTATACTCGTAATCTTAAAATTTTAAAATTTTAGTGAGTCAAAATAACATAGAAAGATAACAAATTTAGAGAATTAGCCGAGGATCGACCTCGGGGTTGCATGCATATTTCTGCACTACTCTCTCCTTATTTTAGACCCTTCCTAGCCTACGGGTAGAGTCCGGATAGTCCGACCTATGAGGACGAGGTGCTGGATCTGGGGAAGCCCAGTCTTCTAAAAAATTATTTTCTAAGCCTATTTTTAAAATCTCAAGCATACTTGATTTGAAGCTGTCAACTAGCATGCATTGCATTAGAAACAAATTAAAAGAGTTAAAATTTTAATTATATTAGTCCTTAGCATTTTGCACCCAACATAAGTCAAAGGGGCTAATTAGGGAAATATCTAGATGTCGGCCCCAGCTCTCCAAAACTTTAAATAAAACGTCACTACCACTCTTTCATAAAAGACCGGACTCATCTCTTTTAAATCGACTAGGTGGTTAGCTGGCTCCCCAATCCAGGCCGGGGTAAGTCCAGACCTTGCACTGCATTAGTTAGGTTCGGACGACTGTGGTCTAGTGTCCAAATTAGATTTAAGATATGGGGCATAATTTTTTATTATAAGACCCCAAATTTTAGGAATATAATCACAAATTTCTAATAAAATGCTCAACTCTAATTAAAGCTTCATTTCAATCCTAAAACGTAAAGCCGAACACTTAGATTAAGTTGGGGTACTTCCGGATGGTTCTGGAATCTCAAAGTGTCCCCTACTTCTCTTCTCTTAACTCTGTTAATAACTGTTCAATCTTGATCCATTCCCTTTTGATTTTCCAAATTTCATTTATTTTTTATATCACTCCTAGAAGATCTTATAAAATTTCGTCACTATTTTAATCGAGAGTTTTCATAGGAGACTCTGTCTCTCTATGATATAATTAACTACGAGGGTTAGCGCTCATAGGAGATTTGGAACCACACACGCACCTAATTTTAAAATTAATTTTTCTAAAATCTTATTAGATTTCTTTGGAAAAGAGTTAAAAAATGATCGTCTTTAGTACAGTAGAAGGATTATTATTGAATGGTGTTATCTCCCTTTGGGGAGATACACCCTTCTTTGATAAGGCTTTGGATGTGAACCCGACGATCGTACTTCTTGAATATTATAATTGGATATTGAGTTGAACTTAACTTTGTTCCCTCGGGGCTATACGAAGTTCTTTCTAGAATCCGGTCATGATATTCAAGATGAATTTCATAATTCTAAGTCTGAACACTGTTATGAAATTTTATTTTCATCATTCACAGTGATATACTTTTTCTATCGAGTTGATTCGACTTTAGAATTAGAATTAATCTTCAATTTTAAGATTCTCAAAGAAAACTAATATTTTTCAAAACTTGTTTTCAAAATTCCACCAACAAAGAGCTATATATATTTGTTAGAAATGATGTATAGGAATTGGTTAAAAGTCCAAAGGATCAAAGTATGGTTTGAACAAAGTGGGTGTTCAAAAATAAAATGAATGAGTTTATAATAGTGATAAGAAATAAGGTCGGGTTAGTAGCTACGGGATAAAATTAGATTGAAGGAATTGATTTTAAGAAAAAAATTTCCCTTGTAGCTAAACTAGAATCCATTAGGGTGCTACTAGCTTTAGCCTACTTTAAGGGATTTAAATTGTATCAAATGGATGTTAAGAGTGACTACCTAAATGGTATGATTAAAAAGTATATCTATATTGAGCAACTCTCAGGCTTTGAAAATTCAAATTTTTAAAATCATATATTCCAATTAAAGAAGATATTATATGGATTAAAACAAGTGTCTAGAGTGTGGTATAAAATGCTAAGCACCACGTTCCTGCTTGATAGAACCTTTGTTAATGGTAGCGCATACACCACCCTATTCCTCAAAAATATAGGAGAATAATTACTCATTGTCCAAATTTATGTTGATGATATCTTATTTGGATCCTCAGATAAAAACTTATGTGATAAATTTTTAAAATAATGAGTATAGAGTTTGATATGAATATGATTGAAGAGCTAAACTATTTTCTTATATTTAGTGTAAAGTAGGTAGAAGACAGAACCTTTCTTAGCCAATCTAAATACATATAGGACATCCTTAAGACATATGAAATGGATAATGATAAGACAATAAACACTCCCTTGAGCTATACTATTCAATTAAATAATTACCCAAATGGAAAGTCAATATATCAAAAAAAGTATAGAGGGATAATTGGATCACTTCTCTATTTGACTACCAGTAAATCAGACATAATATTTAGTGTGTGTGTGTGTGTGTGTGTGTGTGTGTGTGTGTGTGTGTGTGCTAGATTTTATGTTAATCCAAAAGAAAATCATATGGATTGGTATAAAAAGAATCCTTAGATACATATTAGACACCCAAAACCTAGATAAATGGCACCCTAAGTATAATTCATCTATTGAAATTATAGGATATTCGGATTCTAATTTTGTAAGATGTAGGGTAGAATGAAATATATATCAAGAACCTGCCAGTTTATTAACTAATCATTAGTTTTCTAGTCTAGTGAAAAGCAGAACTTGGTAGCTCTTTCCACCGTTGAGGCAAAATATATTGTTGTAAGAAACTATATTACTCAAGTCTTATGGCTAAGTTTTACATTTGACCTAGATTGATACTCATATGAAATTTTACTAGATGTAGAGTAGATAGATAAAACAAGTGCCTAGAGTGTGGTATAAAATGCTAAGCACCACGTTCCTGCTTGATATAACCTTTGTTAATGGTAGCGCATACACCACCCTATTCCTCAAAAATGTAGGAGAATAATTACTCATTGTCCAAATTTATGTTGATGATATCTTATTTGGATCCTCAGATAAAAACTTATGTGATAAATTTTTAAAATAATGAGTATAGAGTTTGATATGAATATGATTGAAGAGCTAAACTATTTTCTTATATTTAGTGTAAAGTAGGTAGAAGACAGAACCTTTCTTAGCCAATCTAAATACATATAGGACATCCTTAAGACATATGAAATGGATAATGATAAGACAATAAACACTCCCATGAGCTATACTATTCAAATACATAATTACCCAAATGGAAAGTCAATATATCAAAAAAAGTATAGAGGGATAATTGGATCACTTCTCTATTTGACTACCAGTAAATCATACATAATATTTAGTGTGTGTGTGTGTGTGTGTGTGTGTGTGTGTGTGTGTGTGTGTGTGCAACATTTTATGTTAATCCAAAAGAAAATCATATGGATTGCTATAAAAAGAATCCTTAGATACCTATTAGACACCCAAAACCTAGATAAATGGCACCCTAAGTATAATTCATCTATTGAAATTATAGGATATTCGGATTCTAATTTTGTAAGATGTAGGGTAGAATGAAATATATATCAAGAACCTGTCAGTTTATTAACTAATCATTAGTTTTCTAGTCTAGTGAAAAGCAGAACTTGGTAGCTCTTTCCACCGTTGAGGCAAAATATATTGTTGTAAGAAACTATATTACTCAAGTTTTATGGCTAAGTTTTACATTTGACCTAGATTGATACTCATATGAAATTTTACTAGATGTAGAGTAGATAGAAAGAGCACATCAAAAATATGTCAATCCATCATAGGATAATCATTAGTTTCAGGGACTAGCATAAAGCAAAATTTTCTAGCCCTGTCTACAGCAGAAGTTGAATATGTACATGAAGGATATTATATTGCCCAAATCCTTTGGTTGAAGAAATAACTTCTTCATTTTGGACTGCCCATAAAAACCATCCCAATCAGGTGTGATAACATGATGTAATCTATATCTCTAAAAATTCTATTCATCATTCTTACAAAAGATATATTGACATTAAACATCACTTCATTAGGGATCACATGGCCAATGGAGATATAAAATTAATGCATGTAGACACTAAAACTTAATTAGCAAAAATTTTCATAAAACCCTTGAATTATGATACATTCAATATACTTAGGACTAGACTAGATGTTATTTATATAAATGCTTAGAACTGGAGTCATTTAATGTCATGCTTGTTGTTATGTCCATGTTATCATGTGTTAGTGTTTGTGCCATTTCGATTGCATGATTATGTTTTATATTTATGTAATGTTTTGCATGTGTTGTTTGTATGATTTTTACTAGTATGTGTTTTTAGTCATTTTTTTCCTTGCATTGTAGTCTATTTTAATTCCACTTTTTGGTAATGTCAAAAAAGGGAGTAGATGTAGTGTTGGTTGTACTTGTTATTCAATTAGTGTTGTATTATTTCTCTTCAATATGTGTGTTGTTATATATATATATATATATATATATATATATATATATATATATATATATATATATATATATATATATAATTGTGTGTATTTTAAATATTAAAAATATCAAAAGTTAAAAAATCTAAAATAGAAAATCAAAGGTTTCCCCATTTTTTAAATAAGCAATTTAATGAGGGGGAGAACTTAACATAAAATTAATAATCAAACTTGCAAATGTAATTTCAAACAAAAACTATTTTTCATTATGAAAAAAGGGGAGATTATTATAATCCAGGTGTCCGACCTTATGTTTTGATGATTACAAACTTTATTGGATGTTTATTTACTTATTCCTATATTTAAATATTAGATTTTTTTATGTCACTAACCATTTCAGGTACAACATACACTGAACAACATTAAAGAATAAAAAATTAAGATAATGTAACATTAGTGAATGTTAGTTTGTGTTTGAGTGTCTATATTTTTTATTTTTCTTGAGTCATTTTTTGTATGAGGTGTATGTTGGCAAGGCAATCATGCACATATGCAAAAAAGAAACAAAATTGAATATTTGAATTTTTCTATTAATTATACTGCACAATCCAAATCATATTGTATAATATGTTTAAATAGAAACTAATTCAAATGTTTAATTAAATGAGATTAAATTAAATTGACCTATAACTAATCATATTGTACAATATTTATATAATACAGTATGAATAGCTATTTTAAGAAACCCTACTACCAAATCATGGTAATTTAAATTAAGCTTCTTTTTTTTTAAATTTAAAAATTTAACTAACTGCACTATGTGAACCAGTTTGTACAATACAAATATTAATTAAAATTGTCTAATTTAATCCTGAGGATAAAGGAATGAAATCAGATCAAATTAGCTTTAACAGTCATATTATACAAACCTGTTCATATTTTACGATGTTATCCCCATGATCCATGATGTATAGTGTCATTGGATTTTAATGATAACAAAGGTTATATTGGATATGACAAATTATTTACATTAAGTGAATTTTAGAAAACAAAATCACAAAGTTGGGCTTGTGAGAGTTTCCCTTAGACGGTAGGAGAGTAGTAGCTGTCGAAGTTGGTAGACTTGATTCTCCCGTGTCGGATTGCCAGGATTGTGCAGTCTTGTTCTTGATAAACCATTTTTGATATCGGTTTCGGGACTGATTCTGTGAGGTGGCATAAAGGGCTGAGGCGAAGGAGATCGTAGATTGATCTTTTTGAAGATCTTGATTGATATGGATCTCCTCACTGCAGAGCAGCGAGTATAGATTATTTAGATCGGCAGGAAGGGGGAAGTGAGGATAGTGGTCTTGAATGAGTTGTAGGTTGATGGTAGTCCGTTTAGGATGTATAGAATGATGTCTTTCGGATCAATCTTTGTGCCGGAGGCTACGATGTTCTTGATTTGGGAGAGATATTGTTGCATAGTGAGGTTGTTCATTTGAATGTGGTGTAGCTCATTCTTGAGTTGTATAACACGAGAATGACTCGTAGATTGCAGTCGACGTTCAAGGATAGTCGACTTCTTGAGCAGTCGTGGATGTAACGACATAGGGGAGAAGAGCGGGTGAGATAGTTTAGAAGAGGGCTGAGATAAGATTGCTGTCAATGAGGCGCCATCGAGCATGTTCTTGAGAATTTGCATCAACCGGTGGGAGAGTTTTGCCGGTGAGATGATCGGCATAACCATTAGCGGAGAGATGTTGAAATATTTGTGTGCGCCAAATAACATAATTCTCACGTGTGAGGGAATGGGGAATGAGATTCTTGATGTTTGAAATGATGAATTTGAGGGATACCGGCATTGTAAGATCGGTGGGCGTTTCGGCGAGTGTGGAGGAGGTGGGAGGGAGGGAATAAGATGATTCTTGATCTCCCATTCCGGCTCTTAATACCATGTGAGAGTTTCCCTCAGACGGTAGGAGAGAAGAAGGAATGGGATGAAGGACAGGAAGAAGAACAGGAAGTTTAAACAGAGAAATATAAATCTTATTTAGAACAGTTGATTACACAGTGTATATATAGACACTAATAGGTAAAACAGTAAATACAAGTAGACACTAATAGCTTACATTAGTTCAAGACTTGAATATTAAAATATTGGTTATTGCTATCTAAAGCTGAATATCTCAAATGAAATAACTCACATATAAATAAAATTTGCTAAACTTATGTACACGATTCTTTTAAAATTAATTCATAATTATTTAAATTCATGCATTATCACATATAATAGATTATCATTTTCAACACTATTTTTGAATACCTTGTTATTCTATAAACTTACATCGAACTTGATCTGATGCTCAATTATCATTTATGAACACACGTTTTATCATGGCACACCATTCTACACAATTTAATTTGTTCATATAAATTAAATTAAAAAATGATTAATATATTTATAAAATTGAAAGAAATTTATTTCATAAAATTTGGATACTTAATTTCAATATCTTAATCTTTTATATAATAAATTATAAATATTATTAAATTATCTTAACTAATTAATAAAATTAATTAATAAAAATTGTTTTTAATCATATACTATCACTTTTATCTCTAAAGTTCGTGCATATCATATTCAAAACAATTAAGACTAAATTAATATAGGTTTACTTCAGATGAAGTTAGAATTTGGCTAAATTTAACTAAACTAATAAAAAAAAAAATTGTGCACATCATATTCAAATCAATTAAGACTAAATTTATATAGGTTTAGTTCAAATGTAGAAAAACTTGGGCTAAATTTAACTAAAATAATAAATTGCCTCAAATTATGTAATCCATGAGACTTAATCCTTTTGGCTAATCTATTCAACACATGGATTAAGAAATTAGAATATGGTCTAACGGCTAAAAATTAACTCCTCTCCCAGCTTCCCCATGCATTAAGATCCCCCAATTAATCCTTGCAAAGATCACCTAATCCTTATTTGGAAACTAGTGGACAAAATTTACTTATGCTTGGAATTATTTCAATTTGCAAATTTCCTATTAACTAGTGACATTTTCCTTGGATTGCACTCTAATCTAATGGCTCTAAATTAAATCAAATTTGTGGATCAGCCCTCTCCATCCCTTGGTCGAAACTTGCAACATTCAATTCAAATCATTATGGACAAAAATTGCATGACTTCTTCTTATTTTGGCTTTGGCAAGCCACGTGCTTCCTTGGAGGCCGATTTAATTTATTCTAAACCTCCTTTTAAGCTCAAATTATTTCCTAAAATGTTTCTCCCCAAAATTTTCCATTCCTTAATTTATTCTAAACCTCCTCTTAAGCTTAGTGTTTTTTCCTCTCTCTTGCTCTCAAAATAAAGAAACTCTATTGTAATTTTTTTCTCAAAGTGCTAGATCATTGTTCATGCATTGGCATGAGTTTCAAGGTCTCTCATGCTTGCTAAAGTATTTTTCTTTCTTTCTCACTCTTCTCCGTACTTTAAGAAGATAATTTAGTGAGTTCTTTCTAATTGTCGTGTTTTAATTCTTTCAATCTTGTGCAAGATTGTGAAGTCATTTTTTACTTGGATTCAAATTATGAAACTTTTCATGTTAGTTTGATATTTTATCATAATCATATCCTTCAAGTGGTAAATTAAAGTTTAGTTGAACCTTACTTGTGATATCTTGTTATTCTCATCATTCTTGTGTTGATTCAAAAGTTTTTTTGAAATCTTTTGTGTATCTCCTCTTGCAAAATATTTTAAGTTATTGTTCATGTGTTGCTAACTTGTGTTTGAATTTTCATATACCTTTGTGAAACTCATATATTAAATTAGATTTCTTGCATGTTTAAGTTGTGGTGGCATTTGCATTGATATTTAAAGTACATAATCAACATAAATTATATTGTAAGCTATAAAAATTGTTGGCTATTATAGCTTATTGTTTGTGAGAGCAACATCCTTGTTATTTCTTATTATAGTGAGATTTGTACTTGCTTTTTATTATGTTTATTATTTCATTGTAACCTTGTAGTGAGGTTCTCACTGCCATGTGAGGTAGTCTCTTCCTAGTGTTAGAAAGATATGTTGATGTAACCTTGGTGGTTTTAGTTGAATCCCAGATGATTATGGGTGGCTAGGCGAGGAGTAGGCCGATTGTGGGTTATTTTGGTCGAACCACATAAAAGGACTTCGTGTTTATGCTTGGTTTCTCTCTTGCTTGTGTGTGCTTAATTGTGTTAGCTAGTAACCAACTTAATCCCCAAATTTTTCTACTTGGCCGAAATTAATATACAAATTAAATATATTTTTTAAGTAGTTCTCTTGCATAAAATTTTGTCAATAACCCAAGCTAGCTTTGTCACTATAAGTTTTATACAAACTAAAATCTAAGCTTCTTTAATTTAATTTTAATTACCAATTTTTTTAAACACCCAATTCACCCCCTCGCTCTTGGGTGCCTTAGCAACTCTTATATGATTCACCAGAGAACTCACTGACCAACCTTGGTTCATCCTGGATGATTTGTAATTCGATTAAACCAATCATATTATATGACGTATGTATCATAATATAGGATTAGAAGGCTTAATATTAAATAGGATTTTTAAATAGCCCACTTTATATACTCATTATGTCTTTAGAGATAGTTGGGCTTGAGTTGTCAAAGATATTTTCTTCTTCTGAGAGAGCTTAGAGAGTTCACTTCATAAGAGAGATAGAGGAGGTGAGGTTGATAGAGGGAAAGTGCCTTGAGGGAGTCAAGGGGTGTGAGATGGGTCTGATGGTTGCTCCGACTAGCTTGCACCTTGAGTATTCCAGTTATGTTTTGGTGGAGCTCTTTGAGAGGAGCACTAAGAAGGAGAGTCTTTAGTGTGAAAGACTTGCTAGAAAAGAAGGGTATAGATTGACATCTCCGCCTTATCATAAAGGAAAGAGGAGAGCAAGGACAATATCTCTTTCATTGTGAGGAGCATAAAGAGTTTTGGCATCTCCATAGGGCTGAGTAGGCAAAAGGAGGGATCGACATCTCCATCGTAGTGACATGGCAAGAGAAGGGATTGGCATCTTTGTCGGGCCATGGAGGCGAAAGGAGGGATGGAATTGACGCTAGGCTGAGGATGCAAGAGGAGTGAGATTCTTTGGAGTATGTAAATGTTATTCTCCGCATGTGGTAAGGGAGAAGGGATTCTCCTCCTAGCTGTGTACTAAAGAAGTTTGAGTTAATACAATACCCACATAGGAAGGATTTTTGGGGAGTGAACTTAAGTCAATTTGACAGAACCACAATAAACCTAATTTGTGTGTTCTTACTTTGATGTACTTTGATTTTATTTTAATCGTCTTTGAGAAAGAGCCTTTTGGTGAATGATCTATGGTTGAACTTTATTTTGAAAATAGGAAAAAAAATTATTTTTAAAAGATTAAAAACAAAAAGATATCGCTTTTGCTTTTTTTTTTTTTAACCTTTTGATCTTTTGAATGCTTCCGCCTATTTCAAGTTTCATTTTTAATCAAAATGTTTTAAAAAGAAACAATCCCCCCCCCCCCCCCCCCCCCCCCCCCCCCCCCCCCCCCCCCCCCCCGTATGCCTTTTGCACCTTCAAGTGCCCTGAGAGCGCTTTCACTATCCATGAGGGGTGAGTAGGGTATTTCAAAAAATTGTGATTACTTTAAAATTCATATATAAAGCTTACATAAGAACAAAATATGCAAATAGGAAATAAAAATGCCAAAAAAAGATCTTGAAATGTACTAACTTATGCATAGTTTGTTAAGAGAGTTGATATTTCCATGTTTTACATTCTTGCAACTTGTATAGTTTTGATGATTCTAAATATTATTGTTTTATGTATAGTTATCTCCTAACACTATTTGGAAGATTTTTTTTTTGCTCTTGTGTGTACTAACATTTCAGAAAAATCGAACTCCAAACTACGAAGACTTCAAATCAAATTCAGCATGCAATCCTTTGTAAATTGAAGCCTTTAATTGTTCTTTGAATTGAGAAGGAGTGATTGTAATTGAGCGAATAAAAAAATACACACACACACTTAAGGAGATCTTACAAAATTTGTACTGATCGTACGGGATGAACCTAGTTTGTACAAGACGATCAGGTCAGTTATCTTCTCGTAAAAGCAATGGAACTAACAGGAACTGAAGAAAAATTTTTCTAAGTCCTGATCGTCTAGGACGAAGTATATTCGTTCTATGACAAATTGCCCTCTGGAGAAATCTCGTTCAAGACGAAGTGTATTAGTGCTAGAATGAGTTGCTCTCTGGACAAATTTCATCCAGGATGAACTGAATTCGTCTCAGGACGAAGGGAATCGATAATGGAAGTTTCTGGCAACGTTTTGCAGTTTTTGGAACCGACCTTTGATGTAACTTTTCATCCCAGGACGAACATATTTCATCCCAGGACAAACATATTTCGTCCCAGGACGAATTTAGTTCATACTGATTCACAAATGATTCGTACGAGACAATTTTTGCACAGTTCGTACAGGACTAACTCAGGTTCATACGGGACTATCCACTGCGTAGAAAAACTTGAAATTAGCAGTTTTTTGGACGGTTTTTCTTATCCTTTCTATATAAGGAGACCTAGAAACTATTACAAATACCTTTGGAGTTGTTTTCTTTTGAGAGGGATCATTGAGTGTGAGTGTTTGGGAGAGATTGTATGAGTGAAGAGTGAGAGATCAAGTGAGGGGCTTGTGAGGGATTCATAAGGTTACTTATAGCAATGAATTCTTTGTTTCTGCCCATCTCCTTTGAAGGCTCTCAAGTGAAGTTCAACAACATCGATCTGGTTCTCTGTCGACACTTGAAAAGTGTAAAAGGACGACAAAGTGTATCTTTGGCAGTCATTGTGTCTTTGTTCTTTTGGAGAAAACTAGAAGAGAGAACTTAAAAGGGAGAGAGGAAAGGGTGGAGTTTGAGAGGGAGAAGATCCTTGGAGGGGATTTCAAGGGAGTGTGGAGGGGATATTCACACGGTTGCTCCGTCGAACTTGCACCTCAGTACTATCGGATTCAAGGGTGGTCTTGAGGGAAGTTTTGGGAAGAAGAAAATCTCTTTGTTGTCAAAGGACATGGCTCCTTCGCAGCACCAGGGAAGGTGAAAGTGATTTTGTACAGGCTTCTCCGCCTTGCTGTGGGGGCAAAAGGAGAGTCACTTTGTGGTATTAGTGCAATACTCGGAGGGTGCCTCTAGGGAGTGGACGTTGGTCAAGGTTTGACCGAACCACTATACATCTGGTATGTTCTTTCTTATTTTTCTTCTGCATTTAATTTAATTGCAAGTTGTTTACTCTGGTTGAAAAGTTTATTTTTAAACTTTAAATTTAACTTGCATTAATAATTAAAAAGGTTTTCTAAAAATTCAAGAGTAGAAGTATAATTTTTAAATTACCAATTCACCCCCCCCCCCCCTCTTGGTTAGCCTTAGGACATTAACTTAAGTCTAACAACCTAATTCTTAGTGAACGAGTTTCAACATAGTTCAACTCTTAGTAGCCTACATCCATGCATAATTAGTCTACGTACTTGAATCACTAATTTACTCATAGTAAGAGAAACCTCTTACACCTCTACTATGGAAGTATGCCCTTATCATTATTATGGGTAAGAGCACCACCTCTAAGTGTTCTACAAAAGACTTGGTAGATTATTGAAGAAGGAAATGAAAAAGGAAATACATAAATAGTAATATCTTAGTGTGAAGATTGGATAATCATAAATGTTGAACCAATAGAACCAAATTTTTTATCTTTTATCTAAGATCTTTTAAATGAAAGTCTCAAAAAGTTTGTTAAGTCTGGTGAATTTATTAACCTTTAAGCAAGAAGAATAGGTACGGTATTCATAACCGCTCATTTGAATACTTTAAATTCAATTTTCTAGATCACTGGGAATGGCAAATGAAAGGCATTGATTCATAATAAAAAAATAAAAAAATTTGATATACCCATTACCTACATGACTAAAAATGTTGGAATTTGTTACAGTTCGTAGCGGTAATTTAAAATACTGCTAAAGATTCTTTTAGGCGGAGATTTAAACCACCTCAACCAGTGGCGATTTATATTACCTCAAACAGCACCGGTTTAAACCGCCACCAATACCAACATATTTTTTGCCCAAATTAACCTACTTCCCAACCTGATCAAGATGAACAGCTAGTGCACGACATACCCTTTATCCTCCTACTAGATCGTGAGATTGTTCATGTGCTTCGTCACAACTACTCACCTCTCACATCTAACCTTCCACATACAATCATATTAGCACCAAAAGTTGTGGTTAAAACTATACTATATGTTCAGAATAGTGGTTATTGTTAAAATAGTTGCTATAACTTTCACTTTAAAAACTCTTTCCCAGTAATTTCTAAACTGTTGCAAAATATCTTTGCAATAAACTATAATTACGATGATGTTGTAGCGATTTTAAAATAGCTACAAGTATTTTGTGGCAGTTAGAACCACCAAAAATAACATTTTTGTACTGCAATATCTCTTTTCTTTGTAGCTGGCTTAGGAGGTTATCAATGACCCTCAAAGGATTTTTGATGAGTTGATGACCACTTAGCGACAACACAATAACTTAGCAATGGTCCACTAAATAGTTAATTTGAAGGCCAAAAAATCTATTTACATGATTTGTAATCCAGTTTATGATGACTTGTTTACTCTAAATATAGATAAAAAACTAAGCAATGACCTAGAAAAAGTTGTTTATTACCTTATTTTAAACTTTTTAATTAACTCTATCTTCTATCTTTGTCAAATAGATTAATCTTTAGGTCTAGCTTAATATAATAATATTTAAGCTATTTTAAATAAAATTTAATTAAATATTTAAGTTTGGTTATATATACATTTTTTTTAGCTTGAGCTTAAGCTAAAACAAAATCGTATTTTAATTTCCTTTCATATGATGATAAAAATAAAATAGCTTTGGTACATCTACAAAAAAAAATTATATGATTAATCTCAAAGCAATATTTGAACTGAAAACTTTTAGAATTAAATTCATAATCAACTAAATTCTTGTTTCAATAAACCTATATTCAATAAAATTTGAAGAAGACGCTTCTCCATAAGCCCAAGTTGGCAAAAGTTGAGAAGAGGAAGTTTAGCTCGCCGATGAGGAAGAAAAAGATGGTGGCTATTGAGGCAAGCTTTCCCATCAACCCAAAGCTGAGTAAGTCAGTCATACTTGTAATAGCTCAAATATGTTAAATAAATTTTCTTGATAAATATGAAATTTTTTAAGTTGAGCGCTTTGGCATTGATCTTTTGAGCGTTGCGGCGTTAGACCATGAATTATATATATATATATATATATATATATATATATATATATATATATATATATATATATATATTATCCTTACCTCACCCCACCGATATTGATTGGAAGTTATAAGGGGCAGCTGATTGAGAGTCATAAGTGCAGGAGCAAAATACTCTTAAGATACACTCATTAAATATCTGAATGCTAATATGTACATTGCTACAAATATTGTTCTAATATTATTACTGATATCATACTGATTGTGACTGACACTAATATTACTTACTATCATTAATAATATTTAATTTTATTGATCATGATATTAATATTTATTGGCATTAATATTGTTCACTGTTACTTCTATTGTGATTGAGGACAAAATGAATTGAGATGAGATGAACTATAGAATGATAAATTGATACATATAATCAGTATAAACATTTATACAAATATTTATTTATATGATTTATAACATATTGCTCTATTTTATCTTGCATTAATTGTAGTTATAAGATTTTAGTTACTTGCTATATATTTATAAAGAACTATATATTTATTTATATGATTTATAAAGAAGACGCTTCACTCTTACTGCTATTGTGTTCATTATATGGTTTTACATATTTTCAGGAAAATGGTGAAGATCCAATGATATAAGGCTCCATACAAGACAAAAAAACAATCATGTTTTTTTTTTTTCGCTATTTATTGGTAAGCTCAAGTTAAGTGATTAAAATGAAAGACAGATGTAATCATTCCAATATAAATCCTGAAATGTGACAATGATTATAATAAAATAAATTGGAAAAGTTGAACATAGTAAGGCAGTGTTGCTGTTGGAGAGCTTAGAGAGGGTGATCCTCTTGTCAAGCTTCGATGATATGTCCATCACTGAGAAACGAACAATGTGAGTCTTTTCTTTGCACGTACATAGTACATGCAACAACGAGTGTGGACCCTGAGGTCGGGGCTCTTACTTTAGGAGCTATAATGATTCAGCCTTTAGTCAAGCCATCAATAATCTTAACCTCATTTATGAGGAGGTCACAAAGTTGCAAGCAATTGGCGAAGATAGAGGGAGCACTTTCTTGGTTTTTAAGTTATAAATGGAGGTCAAGATTCACTAGTCTCTAATAAGCCAAGAGTCCACTTAAGCTCGAGTGAGTTCTTAGGCCATCATTTGCTAGTTTGAGGCACTACAGCAGACTCAGTAGGCACCAAGCTTGAACATCATGATCATAGATTTTTTTAATAGCATATTAGATTAGATACTCCATTACATAACTGTTTGACTTGCTAAAAAAGGAATACAATTAAAAATGAATGCAATATATTTGAAATATTTTGATTTTTTTTATGAGTGTAAAATAATTATATTTCGAATAAATAAAGTATAAACCTCAATAATAATAGTGGACAATGATCATTGGAGGCAATAGCAGCAACGAGCAGTGGTGATAGGTCATAGTGATGGGTAGTGGCCGAAAATAGTAGTGGAGGGCATCCATCAGCTTCGGTGGCCAGCAGCTGGTGGTTGGCAGCAACGGAGGTCAAATGTAGGCAATGATAGTAATTTTGAGCAATGGTCAATAGGAGTCGATGGGAGGTAAGCTATAACAACCAATAGGGAAATGACGATGCCCGACGGTGGTGATAGCAATGCAAAGAGTTTTCAATTTATTAAAAAATTAATCAAATATAATGATTTACAATACACTAAAATTGAACTAGGGGTGAATTCTAAATACCTCAAATTTTTACTTTGCATTTTTTTATTTTAAACCAAACAACAATATTTATAAAATTCATGTATTTGAAATACTTTTTGCTAAACAATCCTCGTGTCTTTTGGACAAATGATTTCTTCTTCATGATCCTTCCCTTTATATAATAGGAGCAACTCCCACCACCGCAAGCCAATATGTGCCACCCTCTACGGAAGCTCAATCTATGAAAACTCCTACGGCTAAGGATTTGCCCAAATCATCATCACCCAAGAAACTTCCCACTGCCTAGTCGTGACAACTATGACGAGTCCAAATCTCTCTCTCAACTAGTAACCTAAGTGCAGAGGTCCCTACTCTGTGATGCTTACATTGAGTTTTCTTATAGAATGAATCAATCTGATGGAGAAGACGCTAGACGTCAACTAAATCGTGCTTAAGTGAAAACATAGGGCCACAAAGAGGAGATATTATTATGTGCATACACCGAATTGGAGAAACATTCGATACCACTCGATATCAAGCATCAGTATCATGTTCACTATCGAGCATGATATACTTTTGAGGTGATAAGGCACATTTTTATTGGTCTCTGAACGATGTCCAGACTCCGTACAGAATAAAAAAGTTTCACAGAGAGGGAGTTGAGCGAGCAATATTTTACAAAAATTTTATTACATTTAAAAGTTGGAGTTAACTTATTAAGAACCTTAAACCCCATTAACTCCACATGCTTGCAATGTGATTTTTATTTTTGTTCTACATTCTTCTACCTAAGTTTTTATACCTAAGCTGATGCCCATTCACCATAATCACTCATAATGTCATATGATGATTTCATTCAAGATCTTAATATACAACAATGGAATTTTATTTAGACCAAATAAAAAGGGCGATTGATAATAATAACCCCTTCAAACATCAATTGATTTTAATCATGTTTGCATGCTGAAAGCTGTTCATGAAAAGCTTGAGCCAACTAATCAAGAAGTTTGTTCTAAATATGTACATTCCTTATTCTTAGTTCCGTGAGAAGTAAACCAATTTGACCCAAGAAAAGTTACTCATTTTAACAACAATTACTAATAATTTAAACTCTTAGTAAGGAATTCATTAATGTGTTATCCAAAAATGGCAATAATAGCAAAATATCAATGAATTAACAAAGAAAATTCTCAGCACCGAGTCAATAAAAAGCTATTTTAAAAAAAAAAAGATATTCAAATTATTCACTGATGTTAATGCCATAACATAAAATTCTGCACTCCAAAGCTTTATTTCACAGAAGTCATACATGATGTTTGCAATCTTAATATTGATTAGTACATATTGAATGGACTAATATGTGTTATATTCAATGAAGAATCCTGCACAAGCAAACATCCATATTACTTCTCCAGCACGAGCGCATTAGCTTATATAAATAACAATAAAAAAGGCCCATCCAGTATTCCTCTAATGAAATTGTACTTTTTAGAAGCATAAGCCGAAAACAAGGAGGATTTTTCTAAGCATTTCAACCATTGAGAGCTCATACAACACGCATAACTACAATATAATGTTTACCAAGGTAACCAAATATAACGTTTCATCAGATTTTGACACTTAAAACATACAAAAAAGATCAAAATACCCAATTTGTTTGTTTTGGAAGAATGGAAGAGGAGGAAATGGTATCAAGTCTTCAAACGTTTTTGGTGATTATAAATGTGTAGCCATTGACTTAAAATCACTTGTCCTACAATCCAGGCAAAACGAAGACAATTGATAATCAAATTTAAACAAAAAAATAGCACAGCCAAATTATCAATTTAACGGATGGTAGTTTCAGAGAATGTTCCTCCAGCAATCTTTGCACCCTTGACATACATTTAAGGCCCTCAGGAGTCAATGGAGAGAGAATCATCAGATCTTACCTGCAAAAGAAAGAACAGAAAATCCAAAAACATAAGATTTATTTCATAAAAAGAGGAGTAGAGAATAAGACGCACAAAAGATCCGGACCGTGACAAGCTCCTGCTCCTAGCAGCAGGGTTTTGTTTCTTCGGGCTCTTGCCTACTATTTTTTCATGAGGCTGCAGCAATGATAGTTTTAATTGCAAGATGAATACTTGATAAAGAAATAATAGCGTAAATATAAAATATATTAATATTTGGGGGGGGGGGGGGGGGGAGATTTACATACATTACACCGAATTCAAATGTATTTAAATATTTAATATCTAAATAATTATATTTATATTTATCTAACATCTCAATCTTTAAATGACAAAAATACCACTAATTTACATAAAGTGAAATAAATATTTTTGAAGTATATCTTTTTTTTTTTTTTTTTAAATACATAAAACTCTTAGTAAGTATATCTTTCATCATTTAAACATATGTTATATAAGTTGATATAAAAATTTAAACATACAACATAAAAATACATAAAATTTTTGTGGTACATATATAAATCTCTATAATAGTTGACTTACAGAAGTAACTGGGGATCTGGATCTCGCCCGTGATCTGCAAAAATTTCCAGAAACAACTGAATTCAATATCCACTATGTAGCCTTACTCCTTGATCCAAATTCCTCGACGCCACTTCCACATCAAAGAATACCATAGAAAAGAAAAACTCATAAAACTCTGAGTTTTAACATATTTACTAATCGTTACAATGAAGAATGATGAAATTTTACGCATCAAAATGTAGTGAGCACAATAAGAAACAAAAGACGACTGACAATAGATCAGAGTAAATGACAATAGTCATATATGTCTATTTTTTTACCAAAGAAAGATCCCCATCCATTCCTATTATTATTGCCATGATGTCGTTGGTAAAGAGTCCAGACTTCCATTTAAAAATCCTCCAAAATCCAGCAATATACATTAGCAATCCGCTTATAATCTCGTCCAACTAATAAAAAGATGCCTAATATGTGTGCCCATAGCTCCCCTCTTATGAAAGTATTACCTCAAAAAAATAAAGACCTGTAGGCAATTCCACAGTATCCAATGAAGTTCCTAGCATACAATCCCCAGATCGCTGCATAAGCCCAAATCTAGAAAACAAATAGAGCAAATTTAAGAAGGCATGATAGTGAGACGTTTCTTGCAATGTTCGCATGTCATCCAAAATTTAGATTCTCAAAGCAAGCATTAGCACAGCCACAAACAGAAAATCTGGGTTGCATACTCCTAACAGAAAAATAAAAAAATGGTCTGATCAGGATGAGTCTCTAAACCATTAAATTTATTTTGAAATGAAAAAATAGTACATATATTACACTCATCTAAAGTAGATCCGAAGGCTTTGAAATTAACGTTTTAATTGGGATTTCTCATAATAAAAATTAACCATTCCTAATTTGTTTGCAAGTACAGTACAAGGAAACCAGAAAGAGAAATCTAGGCTGGATGCAAAAAAAATGATGGTATGGCAAATGCTTCCAGAGGAACAACGTATCTGTAAGCACGTTGGTGATAAGTGGATGAGAAGGGGAGAAGATCCTTATCACAATAATGACAGCATTTTATGAGGAATGTTCTGATAATCCAAACATATCTCAGATGATAATGAGCCAATAAAGTTGAGAAGTTTGGAATTTGGAAGTCCTTGAGGACCTTTGAATGCCATCTAAAAGTTCATCTTTTGTTAATTATGTCAATGGACTAATTAAGTTTATACATGCTGCTTCACAATGATAAGATTACAGTATGGAGATAGAAATCATTACTGCTTCTGTATATTTATTCATTAGTCCTAACCCCTAACATAACTAGTTGTGATTTATGAAACCCTTACTAACTCTTTCTAATAAATCCATTTTTTTCCATTTAATGTAACACAGACATTTAAACGAATAAACACCTCTTCTGGACATTTAAAATATAGTTTCCAGACCAAAAGTTTGCAGCAAGAATCGTGCAAGTAGAATCATGTGAAACTAGATGAAATTAATCCAAAAAAATTGACGTCCAAAAATAGCTTTATACCAGCTCAAACACCTAATCAACTCCAAAGAAAAAAATAATAATACTAAGTACACTGATTACAACTTCTGGGATTAAATTGAAAAGTTAATATTAAATGACTTGCAGACCTAAGATATAAATGAAATTATTACATCCCCATGCATGAACAAGCAGTAAAAAATATAACGAAAGAAATGTATTGGATTTGCTTTTTGTACATAGGCAAAAAAGAGCTAAAACTTTATAATCTTAAATACAAAATTAAAATAACAAAAAAACAAATAAAGGAAAATAAGTAAAGATAAAAAAGAATAGTTACTTGAATGTATAAATAGTTAAATATTTAAATACTTTTGAGGCATAACATATAAGCTAGAAGAACATCTGCTGTTATCATTTTGCTGATATAAGAACAAGAGAAAAAAAAAGAAGAAGGATAATAAATGACATCTTCCGTGTTCCAATGTAATACAATCTCCAATGGTAAAAGACCAAACACCAAAGTAACCAAGAATACTGAATTAACATTAGGAAACTAGGTTAGCTAGGAGGGAAAAGGCAAAAGATCATACCCTGGTAAAGAATCTTTTGACCCTGAACGAGAATGAGAGGAAACAGATCGTGATCTAGATTTGGAAGGAGATCGACGTGCAGATTTAGGTTTAGGAGACTTGCTGCATACAAATTTGAATATATTAAGTTATTAATCAATCTCAACACTTTTCAAGGCTAAATGCAAGTTAACATGCATCAAACCTTCTGCTACGGCTCCTGCTATCACTGTAACTTCGATTACGGCTGGGGCTTTTCCCATTAGAACGGCTACGACTACGACTACGGCTTCTAGACAAGCTTCGTTTGGAATCATAATCCCGTACCTGTAGCAACATATGTGACAGCTTCAGGAGATACCTGACAAGCTCAAAACAGTCCTGTGACAGAACTCACCCTTATATATGATTTAGAAAATGCATTGCGAAACTCAGAATCATCAAGCTTCCTTATCTAAGCCAAAAGAAAACAATTAGATATAATTCTAAAAATCTGAAAAGAAAAAAGCTAGAACAGAAACAAATAAAAGTACAGACCAACAAAGAATTTGTGCTACACCTTGGTTAAAAATAATACAACTTACCGCATACTTCATATCCTCGTAGTTTGTATAATCAACAATACCAGTAGTGCCTGCAAAATGCATGGTTACCCAAATGCTCATCATTTTGTAACACATACTTCATATCATCATAGTTCATAAAATCAACAATAGCAGTACCGTCTGCGAAGGGAAACATCCTTTACTTCTTAATAATAGCAAGGGGTGGAAATGTATAGGGGTAGATGTTGGGAGATGGAATGTGCATGAGGATATAGCAGAGAAAAAGGACAGACATGAAAAGAATAATGCTAGAAAAGGAAACAATTGATCATTCACTCACAAGAATTCTAAAGGGCCAAAGTGCGACTTCGAAACTTAGTCGGACACTCAAGGACACCATGCCTAATATATAATGTGTCATCTCATTCTTTTAATTTCTTAAAAAATTCCAACCAGTGTTACTGCAGACGCTCTGGGCACTCACCTAGGCACCAGGGCGATTTGAGGACGCAGCACCCCACATTCCTCCCAACATGCCACTACTTCGATGCTACCCCAGGATGAGAGGCTTGCTGCTAGGTGATAAGGTTTGCTTTCTTTAAAGAAAATTTCTTTATCAAGGCATAAAATTATACATAACATAACATATGAAGGGGCATAAATTAAAGTAATAAACATGACAACATCTTTGGGAACTTAGAATAGACATCTGGATACAGATTGGATCATCATAAATTACATGATCTAATTTATCTAAGTAAATTCAAGCTCTTAACATTCATTACGAGATGTGGAATTCATTGATCCAATCTTCTCAACGACATTGATGATAGTAATGAGTGATTATTTGGAGAGAATCTTCTCAACGACATTGATGATAGTAATAAGTGATTATTTGGAGAGACAAGTGCTACTACCTCAGATGCGAAGATAAGCTAGTGTTCGATGCTGAATATTTGGCATGGGGAGAGTTAGAGCATCAAAAGTTATAGAAAAAACAAGTACGCAGGATAGAATGTATGTCAAATTAATGAAGGTATGAGCTTCTAGTTCTACAAAAATAGATTTTGATAAGAAAGACGATGAGAGTAGAAGATTAAAGAGCCAAAGGGCTATATAATGTAGTGATGGGGAAAAGAGTCTGGGTAGTAAGGTTGTCATTTTGGTATTTGAAATAAAATAAAACATAAAATCTATATTTTTTTCTTTAATAAACTTTAATATTTTAATAATATTCATTTCACTGTCAAAATGTATTTCTCAAAATTAACATAACTGAAATTTTTAGCACCTACTTAGCTCAAGGGAGTCTAGCATTCTACACATTAGACAGTTTCATTGCCTCGAGTGCATCTAATACTTTCAATAACACTAATTCCAATACTTTTGGGATGCCTCCTAGACACTTATTAAGCACTTATTGAAGAGACGAATTACAGACAAACTATGACGCTTGCTTGGTTCTATACCTAATAAATATTCCTAAAATCCTCATCTCATTACTCCTCTCCATCTATTTCTATTAGCATAGCTCATGCAACAGACAAACTATGACGCTAACTTGATTCTTTACCTAATAAGTATTCTTAAAATTCTCATCTGATTACTCCTTTCCATCAATTTCTATTAGTATTGTTCATGCTTCGGGTATTGATTTAGTTTTGTGCTTTCTCATTCGATTAAAAATATTCACAAATTAACTCCAATTATTATAAAACTTAATTTATAAATGTATTATCATTATGGAAAATGTAGTTTTTTTAATCTCAAGAAATTAAAGCACGCATGTCTATATGCCATGCCCAATGAGTACGACCCAAGTTTGTGTGTGCGTTTTTCAAAAATTGTATTATCCCGTAACTATGCAATGTGTCCCAATGTCTGTGAGCATTCATTTTAGATATTAACTAGTCACTTAAACAAACACCAAAGGTGGAGAATTACGGTCAAAAAGAAGGCAGGATGATATTGCCCATTGATAAGCATCATTGAAGGGTGAAATAAATCGTCATATGTGAAACAATAATTACAACAATAGTATTAATAATTAAAGAAGAAAACAGTATCATTGGAAGACGAACATGCTTTGTGTTTTCACGATGAGTACGGCATTCTTTTTATACTTCTGTATATATAATCCAAAAACCATACTATGAAAAATTCCCTCGGACATGAAATTCAATGGATAAAGGTATATATGAAAATAGAAGCCCCGGGTTTTTAAAAAAACAAAGAATGCAAAACAATATCCTGAAAAGGGGCAATTCAGAGTTACAAACAATCTCAACTACCAAAAAATGCTGCAAGTACCTTTTAGGTGCATGGAAAGCCTAGCAAATGGAAAGCCAACTCCAATAAATAATTTGAAAATAATTAAAATAAGAAACGAAGTTTTAGATTTGTGATTCCATTTAGCTAATGCCTAATCATTCTGATAGATTTGCACAGTTCATACACTTGTAATATTCATGCAAACTAAGCACGTAGCAGTCAAAGGTCTGTACTGTCATTACTCCAACCACTAGCACAAAATCATTTCAAAACATCAAAAGTAGTAAATCTTGTCCCACTGGGTGATTCAAATTTCTGGAATAGGGGATCGGTTTATTTATGAGCTCACCACCACCGTCACGAAAAACTTGGGAGAAACAGACATCACCAGCTCGACGCATGTGATCCTGATCATGGAGGGGGAATTTCCATAAGAAAACTTTTATAAAGATTGTAAAGATATATTAAATGACCATCAGAGTCAGAGCGGAGATATGAAGTAACCTTCAAGTCTTGCCATGATGCAGAAGGAGGTAAACCAGTAACCAGAACTGCATAACAAGGGGTAAATCAAAGCAAAAATGAGTGCAGCTGAAATCCAGAATACCTACTGAAAACTATAAGCTAATTAAACAAACCTCGATGGTCTGAACGCCTAGAAACACCACGGCTACCACTATAACTGCTATTGCGATCATGTGATGAAGAGTGACCTCTTCCACCATGTGCCAGTTCTACCTGCACAGGTATGTGGATATCAGAAAAAATTACAAGCCAAGTGCTGATGTATAACAAAAGTCATCAAAAGAGCATACTTACACGTAGCCTATGACCGTCAAAATTATAGCCATCACGACCCCGAATAGCATCATCCGCATCTCGGGCATCATCAAACTAAAACAAGTAGCAGCATAAGGAAAATCATAATTCCTAGAACCAGAAAACTATGATATGCCACATCAAACCAAATTAATTGAGTTAACTATTTGCAAGCATTTTTTGCAAGTGATACGCTTGACAACGGCTCTTCTATTACCTCAACAAAAGCATAACCTGGTGGCCTTGGAGGAATCTTTAGATCAACATCCACAATATGTCCATACTGCATTAGCATAGTTCACAACATCACCAAAACAGGAATAATATAAACATATTATATAATAATGGGTAAAATGAACGTTTGGATGCCATAAAAAAGGTTTCAAGTTAATTAAACAAATGAAAATATTAATTTTCAACATGCATAAAGCTGTGCTGCGATTTTAAAAACTTTCTACACTAATCCTTAAACATTCCTTCTTTTTCTTTTGTGAATCAGAAGCATATTAACTGAACAGATCTAGCATTATTCCAGTTATATGAGGTAAGCTATATGAATCCAAATCTCATAATCATCCCAGTTTTGCTTTTTTGGTATAAAATAGTTTATACAAGTTCTTTTGCACAGCTTCTATGCATCTTAACTTCAATCTACACTTTTTCTGATCTATTGACATTAATTTTATCCACCTATCTTATCGGAGCATATTCGAACCATCATTATAAATGCCCTAATCACCTTTTTTTTGTTCTACCCTATCTTCAACATATGCTACTCTCCGTCTCTCAAATATAATCATTTCTCAATTTATCCCTCCTTATTTTTCCAAAGCATCCATCTTTCGCATTCTCATTTTTGCAACCAACTCATTTATCAATGAATTCTTTCTTGCCTCACACCCAAATCCACACAACACATAGCTAGTCCAATTACAATTTGAAGAAACTCATGTTTAAATGTCCATGACAATCTCTTATCAAGTACTCTCAAAGCACTTCTATATTTTAACCATCCAACTTTAATACCATAAATTAAACTCTCATTTATATCGTTATCTTATGCATCACAAATTCTATGTATTTAAACAAATAACATTTAAATATCATTTTATCTTCTAATAATATTGATTGATAACTAGTAATGTTAAACCTACTAAAATGGCACATTAAATTATCTTTATTCTACTAATCATATGAAAACATTTTCTCCATTGTTTTTAACACAACAAATAAGAATGGCTAAATGCATGAGATCATGCACAAGCATATAAAACAACCAAGGAGTTCATGAAGCAATATAAAAAAGTTTACAAAAATAAAGATCAACTTTCCTTATAAATCCTTAAATTAAATTTATATGATCTCATCTTTTTTTTGTTACTATTGTTCTTACAAAATGTGCATTCAAAAATAAGGTAAAAGCAAGCTGAAGAAATCATATATATGAATCTAGAATATGTCGATGGCAAGATTACAATAGCTACAACAAAAGCACCAATGTTATAATCCTTCTACATAGTGCATTGACTAATATTAGAGAGATAGTTCAACAATAGCCACCTTGTCCATCAATAATTTATTTCAAGATAAAAACGTGAACTCCATGCGTGTTAATAACAAACACTTTAGTGCATAGCACTTCAAACAAATGCCGAATGTAAAATCTTATTTTGATTCAACTCACTCTCACTTCAAGTTACCTCAAAATTGGATTACCAGTCAAGCCCAGTCGCATGAAAACTCTTTTAATTCAAGTCAAGTAAAACTGAAAGCTCACTTGTTTTAATAAGATGGCCTCCAAGTAGAGTTCCACTGGTGAGAAAGAAAACAAGAAAATTAACTTCTAACCTACATCTACTGGCCGGATCTAACACAAATATTCATCTTCACATTTATTAAAACACAAAGACTAGAGATGGCATGCCTAAAACCAGAAGAATACATCAGGAAATAATGATATTAAATGAGAGATAAAAAAGAAAAAAATCAGACTATAATAAAAAAGGAGGCTGCAGTGGCATGGCTTTTGTCTAATTTGTCTCCCACGTGCAATAGTGTTATGTCCAAAAAGTGCACAAATTTTGAAGAATTAACAACAAATCAAACATCCTCATTGAGGCAGCTGGCACAATATCCAAAAGTCAAGTGCCAAAGAGTGACACATTGTCCAATAACATAGATAGCAATCCACAAGTCCAGTATCTCATAGCAAAAGATCATCATTGCCTCAATATATTCTACCTTATAACATCAACATCCTAAAATTACTCTTCACCCCTGCTCCATGGCATTGAAAATGGCCAATCCCACAACTCCCATCTCTTAACACAGGGTTGTTAGCAGCTTCAGAAAACATAAAAGTGCATGGATGATAGACCATAACATAATTTGCACGCTTTGAAGATTAGCCAGTGCACAAATTACATCATGCCAAACTTTGATGTGATGCAACCATGCGTGAATTAAGAATTGCACATTAAAGATTAATAATAGACTATTAACTTTGCATATCAACCATAAATTCTAGCTTACTCAAGTAGAGTTCAAGAAAACCGATGATTGATTAAGGCATGGTAGTTGACTACAATTGAAAATTACAAAACCTTTACGCAATAAAACCAATAGAAATTTAAGTAATGCGAATAGCTAGGAAAACAAAAGCCACATGTTTAATATATAGATCATTCACCTTTAGGTCCTTTAATTGCTCTCGAAAATAGGGGCTAGCGGAGGAGGATTGTAAGCAAACTCAACGATGCCACTAGTAGACAGGTGATACCGAGAGGACTCGTCGCCGGGAAAGCCGGAGTTGGAGGAGCGGGTGGGCGGCCGTCGATGGTCCACTAGTAGTCTGGACTTTGTCTGTCGATGACGTGTATGAGGGTTGGGAGGATCCGATCCAAGTAAGTTCCAACGGTGTCGTCGTCGGAGTCAAATCCCGCGTCGAAGAACGGTGATTGTAGGACGTCGAGATTATCGTGGGCGTCGAACACAAGCCCCCATTCAAATTCCGGATCCGCCATACATCCCTTTTGCATGTAGATGAGAGGGCAAGGTGAGAGAACCCAAGAGAAGAGGGCTCGGGTGAGGGGAAGAGAGAGGGGGTCGGGTGGGCTAAGAGGGATTGGGAGAATTAGAATTCTGATTTGGAATTCTAATTAGGTGAAAAGGGAAAATTAATTTGAGAATTCAAATTATTTTCCAAAGGAGGTGGCCGGCGGTTTATGAGTTAGGGGGGTTTAATGGAGAGGGGATTAATGTAAAGGAGAGAGAAAATCAAGAGAGGGGGTTTCGGCCAAGCATGGAGGAGAAGAAGAAATTAATTTTAATTAGGTGGGGCCCAAGGTAGAGTAAGTAAATCCGAATCAAATTCTGAAATTATAATTTCAGATATAATTGGGACTTAAATAACTTCCCAAATTGATTTGGAATGAGAGGGAAAATAGAATTTGAATTTCAAATATAGCTAAATGCTATTAACTGCCTGCCTTAATGGATTATTAATTAGGCAATTAATCAAAACATTAGGATTTGAAATTCCACGGGCTGGGCAAAGAAGGGAGAGCCGGCGGCAAGGGGGGGGCTGCAGGGAAAATGGTGAGCTGGGGCTCACGGTTTGGCTGTCAGCCGTGAAGTTGGGGAGCGGCGGGGAGGGCACTGGGCCGGCTGCCAAAGGCCTGGAGAGTGGGCTGGCCGGCGGGAGGGGGCAGCCAAGGTGGCCGGTGGCTTGAGCAGCTCCAGGTTAGGCGGCTGCAAATGCAAGGGGAGGAAGAGAGAGAAAATTCAAGGGATTCGAGCGACCACGAAATTACTAACCTCAATTATCTTTACTTTGAATTTCCACAAGATTAGCTAGTACAAAAACTAGAACCCACAAAGAGATCTAGTCTTCTCCGGCAAACTCACTAAGAGATCTTGGCGGGATGAACTAACAAAGAGAACAATGAGCAAATTTCATTTCATCGAAAACTACCCTATTACAATCAATGATGCCTCATATAAGGAGGCAAAAAAAATAAACATAACTGAAATAATACAAATGCCCTAAGGGCTACATAACGAAACAATGCCCTCAAGGGAAAACTAGGAAAACTAGGAAAATACACTCATAATATAAAATGCAAAAAAAAAAAATCAGAAATAGAGACTCTGGATCGTGGCCATTGATATGCGCTTCCTGCGATGGTACACGTGTCGAATTCTGATGTCCCCATCATTCTCCCTAGGTGGGAGAAAACTCAACCCCGTCGAGTGAGTGTCTCTAGAAGCCTCATACCACTCCAGCAAGTCTGGGTCCAATCTTTGTAGCTCATCTCGGTCGATCCACACGTTCTCCGTCTCCGGCTTTCCTGCCCATTGAACTAAGTACCTTCGGCGACCACCATCTTTAGTGGAGATGATGTCATCGTTGAGTATTGCCTCAATCCTTTCCGCAGTAGGTAAAGTGGGCTTGTTAGGGAGTGGGGGTAGGCTGGGGATCTCACCAGGTGGGGACACACAAGGCTCATCATGTAATGGGTTGGTGGGGTTAAAGTCTGGACCCTCGTAGGTTACAAGATCTTCAATGTTAAATGTGGGGCTAAAGTTAAAACCTTCGGGCAAGGTTTAAAATTGTGTATTCGGGTATTGAGGCGTTTTTCGTTCGTGAGGCGAGGCGTAAGCCTCAAGGCGATTTGAGGCGTAAGACTAAAATCAAAAAATTGCGTAAACATAAAATAATAAATTTTGTATATACTAATAAATAAATAATATATAAAACATAAAAATATACAAGATAAATAGCAATAACATTAATATATCACATAAGAAGTTAAGAACTCACTAGTCATCAGCATTATCATCACTCATCAGTCATCACTAAGGGGGTCTTCATTTGAATCATCATTATGATGAGCTACTCTCTCCTCTTCCCCCTCTCCTATAGAGTTCAATATCTCACAATCAGCTTCTTCTTCCTCATTATTAGTTATCTTCCTCTTCTCTAAATAGTAAATATTTTTTTACAATATCATAATAAATAATAGTGTAATATATTAATAAAAGTTTAAGAAAAGAAAATTATATTATTTATATACTTTTTTTGATTTGTTCTTGAGTTGTGGTGGATGTGGATGCTTTAAGACCATCAAAGAAATCAACATTTAAATCTTCATCTTGTAATTCAGACGGCATCACTTCAACTTCATCATCTACAAACCACTCATCATCAGATGCCACATCATCGCAAAGCAAAGGATCTTCATCATCTATTAATCCTTTTTTATTCAATTTTTTATCTCTGAGTCTCCTATTGTACATAATGTACACCAGTGAGTTCATCCTCAATGTCGACAAACAATTTCTCCCCTTTGTATGCACTTGGTTGTAGGTACTCCAATTCCTTTCACAGCCAGATGAAGAGCATGTCAAGCCCAAAACTTTCACAGCAAAGCGCTGTAATTTTGGAGTCCCATCACCAAATTGAATCCACCACTCAACTAGAGATCGTTTGGCAATTGTATCTTTTGCTTGTTATAATCCAAAAAAACTTTCTTTGTTCCTAAAAGGTACCAATTGCAAGTCAGCATTTGATCTTTCAGTTGCATCACTTATTAAACGATCCATGCAATGATATAATCCCAACTTTATTTCAGGGTTTGTAGACTTATTCTCTGCATATTGATACTGAGGGTTTAGGTAGTAGCCAGCGGCATGCAAGTGTCGGTGAAACTGTAGTTCCCACCTATCATCAATAATATTCCAAATTTTTCTAAAGCTTCCCTCACTGCCTCCTAAGTTGGAGGCAATCATCTCTTTGGCTTCATCCATAGCATTGTAGATGAAACCCATTGCAGGCTTCTTCTCAGCATCCATCATCCTTAAAACATAAACTAAAGGTCTAGTGGTTGTAATGGCATATAAGACACTTTGTCAAAATCTGTCATTTAAAACAATCTTTCTAATCTCTTTTCCCTCAGCCTTCTTCGCCCAAGCACAACTCAACCACTGTGTAGATATGAACATAGCCTCTAAAGGTTGTCTGGCTTCCAGCATGCTCTCTAAGGTCAAGTATGCGGTGGCAAATCTTGTTGCGTCTGACCTTAAAATTTCTTTCTTCGAAAACTTTCTCATAAGAGCTAGAACCCAAAAGTGGTTGTAAATAAACTTGATTATTTTTTTGGCTTTAGTGAGTTCATTTTTATGTTGAGGTAGATCCCCAAGCTTCTCAAGAATCAGATCTATGCAATGTGCAACACATGGAGTCCAATACAAATGTTTCCTCTTCTCCATAAGTTTATAACCTGCAGCCTTATAAGAACTTGCATTATCTGTCACAATTTGTACAACCAAATCCCTAACATTGTGCTCACTCCCGTAGTAAGATCCAGCATCAACTCTATCCTCAAATTGCTTCTGTGCAAGATGTTTTGATGTGGTAGACTTATTCGTGTATGACTTTATCTCATCCTTTACAGCATCAGAAACTTTGGAGCATGGAGCAACATTCTTGTGAGAACCTGAAAGGTGTTCCTTCATCCTAGTCACACCGCCTTTCACAACTTTATCACAGTAATTGCATTTCAGATAGACATATGTTTTATCACTACCTCCTATATCCACCTGAGTGCTATATTTCCATGTTAGATCTTTTCTATGACCTGATGCAGCCTTATCCTTATTTTTGACCATCCTGATTGAGAAAAAAAGGAAGCAAACGAGTTCTTACTAATCTTTTCTATGACCTAATGCAGGTCGGAGGAGACAGCAGCCTCGGACAGAAGCGTACGCTGGTTGGACGGAGAAGACAGCAGCCCAACTCGCAGTCTCGCAGTAGAAAAAACCTCCAAGCAAACAAGTTTAGGGTTTAATATGCGTGCTGGATGTGTTCATTATTATATAATGTCGAGCCGTCGATAAAGCATAACACTGTGTACTCTGTGTATTTCTGCGTATGTTGTGCGTACTATCTACGTGAACATTGCATGTTTTGGAGCAGATGTAATTTAATGTATGATTTTGTATTAATAGTTAATAAAACATATGATTTTCTGGGTATAGTATGAGTACTGGACGTGTTCATTATTATATTGTGCGTACTTTATGCATATAATATACGTTATATATGGGTATAATATGCGTTCACCATGAGTATTTTGTGCGTGCTCTCTGCGTCAACATTGCGTATTTTGAAAAATATAAAAATAATTAAAAGAACATTTAATAGAATTTGATAAATACAATTTTAATGACTATGTACAATATAAAAAATATAAGAACAAATTAAAAGAACATTTATAACAAATACAATTTTACAAGAGAACCTAATATACATCTTCAACAACATCAACTTTCCTACAAGAATTATGATTGATGTATTGTCCAATATAAATCATCTTGACAACCAAGCCTTCCCTTCATTACTGCGAAAGTGCGAATCGCAGTAATGAATGGAAGGCTTAGTTGTCAAAGATGATTTATATTGGACAATACATCAATCATAATTCCTGTAACAGTTGTAACCTATGTACATTTTATTAAAAATATTAAAACATTTAATAATTACAAGAGAAGCTTGCTTTGATGTTTACAGAAGGTAAGATTTTTAACTTAAGAGTTAAGAGCGAAATCTAAGGCTGCTGGTAGATTGTAATTCATTTGAGGCTAAGGATTACCTAATTTTGAAATGTACTTATTTATCCTCATCCTCAAAAGAATAAAAATCTAACAGCAACCTTAGACTAAGCTCTGAAGTAAAAAATCAAACCTTCTGTCAAGCCTGTATTACTTCTGATTGGCAATCAAGTTACAATAAGGCAAGCGTTCCCGCATTATATAGTGGAAATTTTCATATAGAACAATAGTTATCAATAAATTGTAAATAATAGCTCATAATAATTCAACCCACCCTCCCAACCATACCTAACACAAAATCTTTCAAACATCATATTTCTTATTTCTCTTCCTTAATTAAAACATTTAATATAATTTGATAAATAAAATTTACTACTTATGTGTGCATGTATCATGCATGCGTTATCCGTATTTTGTGCGTTCGTCATGCGTATTTTGTGCGTGCATTATGCATACTATGCTTAATTTATGCGTATTATCATTTAATAAGTAATTTTTTAATCAAATCAATGTAAATAATATTTATATACATAATTGAAAGATATATTATTTAGTGGTTACATCATGAGTTACACTTTTCTTCAAGTGGTCTTGCATTATATAGTAGAAATATGAATGTTGAGCAATAGTAAGTAATAAAGGTTCATAAAAAATCAACCAACCCTCTTATCCTCTCAACCATATCTGTCACCCATCAATCCACAGCCAACGAAAATTATTATTCATGTCACGACCCCTCATCATTTTAATGTAACTTAAAAACAAAGATAGATATTAATTAAAATATTTAATAAAATTTTATAAATAAAATTTACAGTTTAATATGTACGTGTATGATGCGTACGTTGTGCGTCTTTTGTGCGTTCGTAGTGCGTGTATACGGCGTACGTTGTGCGTGCGTTATGCATACGTTGTGCGTTCGTTATGCATACGATATGCGTAATTTATTTGTATTATCATTTAATAAGTTATTTTTTAATCAAATAAATGTAAATAACATTTATACACATAATTGAAAAATATAGTCTTCGGAAATAAATATTTATACAGAATGAAAAATATTTATACACAGAAACATTTATAAACAGAATGAAAAACATTTATACATAGAAACATTTATACACAGAAACATTTATACACAGAATGAAAAACTGTTATTTTGGCAAAATTTTACAAAATATTTCATATGCAAATTCTGCCCTATACTTTGGCATGTCTCCTTGCCAATTTGTACTATCAGTTCAATCAGGGTTGCCTTCAAGACTTATTCTTTCCATATATTTATAGACATATATTCCACAATCAACAGAGTTCTCATGTTTCGGTATACCTTTAATGGTAGAAAGCTTCCATTTTCTGATATCACTATCAAAAGCTCATTTCGTGTCAGAATATAGGACTTTAAGCTGAAATATACGTAGAGCAAGGATTAGTTCTGTAAATTTTTTAAAAATTGAAGAGTTCATGTTCATCTAACAGACTAACACTTACGATTTTTAAAACAACAAGCCTATGCTCTTTGACGCGGTGGTCCAACGAGTCATAAATTTTCACTTTTGTTCTTTCAGCAAACCAATCAGAAGGGTAATGTGATTGGATTCAATGATTGACTGTAATAAAATGTTGTTTGAAGAAACAAAAAGCTCGGTTATATGGTCGGTTTGCAATTTGGATAATTTATCCCTTCCTTTGTTATTCTACAAGTGCAAGTAGTAAATGTAAGAACTAAAAAAGGGATACTAAGTTACTAATCCAATAATTAAACTAATAAATTGAATACTAAGTTATTAACTCAATAGATTTGAGAGATGTATAAAAATTTATGGTACTTGTCTGGCATAAGGTTACACTTCTCATCTAAGAGATGGGCAAAAATATCTACATGTTCATTACCTAAATATATGTCGCTTAATAACTTATCAATGTCAGATCTGGAAATAAGAATGTTAACAACAAACACGATACTATCGTCCCTGCAAAAAAAAATATTAAATACGCATTTCTTAAACATAATCCACGCATATCATACGCATAACACACGCATATCATACGCATACCACACACATAGCATACGCATAATACACGCATATCATACGCATACCGCGCATACAAATATTCAAACAAAAAATAAGTTACAATTTTTTTACCTTTTATTAAACTTTTTCAAACATTCTAGCATAAAATATCTCTTCTCAGAAGTCAAACACAAAATACCTTTGTAATTTCCTATTTCATCTGCATAAACATAAGTTACAGGTTTTATTTGAATGTTATCTATTGGTATTGGTTCATTTGGATTTGTATATGGAATAAGTTGCATTTTTGCTGGGATTGGCTCATTTGATGGGATTAGATCTTTTGGTGGGATTGACTCATTTGGTTCATTGGGGCTGTGGGGAGGGATATCTGATTTATGTCTCTTATTGGAATATGAAGAGTAGCTAACAGATCTTTTCTGAGGAACTATTTTGCTCTGATCAATGTAACTATTGAGCTTGACCTCAATAACTCCAATTCTCTTAATTAGATCTTTAAACTTTGTGCTCAGCCTGTCTTCAAATTCTCGAAAAAATTTTGTGCATGTTTCTTGGCAGGATTTGATTATTGTTTCTTGTAGAGACTAAAGTGCTTCAGCAGAAAAACTTAAATGTGGTTGCTGAGGAGATTGGTGGGAGTCTTGCTGAGGTGGGGTATGATGGGGAGATTGGGGGGGTTGTTTTGATGGGTGGATGTTTCATGAGGAGAATCATGGGATGAAGGGCTGTCTGATGGATATTTCTCGACATTAACCATATTCATTTCTGCCTGAAAAACTGCATGTAGGACATTACAAATCTGACTTTTTCTTATATTAACAAATAAGTTAGTGATCATCTCTGTAGTATATATAATATCATCGGCACATCGAAGAAAACGGGGCCTTTTGTCAGCATACATAGGAGCATGAATAGTAGTATGCTCCAAGAAATCAAATCTGCATAAGATGAAAAAAAATTTAGCACTCACATTGAGCCAATAAAATTTTGAATGAATTTAGCAGTTAGCACTTAGCACTCACAATTAGCAAAGGTACAAAATCGTTGATGTAATATGCTGGCTTCTTATTTGAAATCTTGGAGGATGCCTTATTAAACTCTCCAACAAAAAACTTCATAATTGAACTAGCCTAATTTATTGACAAAAAATCATCTGGATTATTTGTTATTCTTTGAATGAACCGAAGGGTTTTGAAGTTGTTAAGTTGAAAAAGTAAATTTGAACATAAATAGATGATAAACGTTCTTAACATAGTCTCGGGGGGGGGGGGGGGATTTGCTTGTTCAACTCCATCATGTCATTCCTTATTTTCGTTGATGTAACTGAAGTATGTGCTAAAGAATGTCAGGATATTTCTTCTCCTTGATTTGGCAGACTAGTAAGAAGGGTCACTTCATCAGTAGTGAAAGGAATGGATTGACCTTTTATAACAAAACATTATTTTGAAATGTCCCACCTTTAGATCAGCTCATAAATAAGAGGGACATTTTGCTCAAACCCAAGAAATTCCAAAAACTGTATCATCTTTAAACATTTTAATGTGTCATTGACTTCAGAAGTAATTTGCTGAGCAAAGTTATCATAAATTGTTCGAAACGAAGAAACATAGCATCGATAGGTAATTGGACGAACATATATCTGAAAATTGTAAAAAATGAAAAATTAAAAAAAGTAAATGAGACGCACAAAAAACGCACAATATACGCAGAATATAAGCAACGGTCACGCACAGTGTACGCATAACATATGCATATATTACGCACATCACACGCATAAGAACTCACAGTGCAGGAAACATGGCAGCAAATTAAACAAACACAAACAATACGTACATCATAAGCACTGATCACGCATAGTATAAGTATAACATACGCACAAGAACGCACATTGCAGAAAACATGGCAAAAATTTATACGCACGCATAAAGTACGAACAGTATAAGCAAGGATTACGCAATGTGTACTCATACCATACGCACAAAAGACGTATTGCGTACGCACAGCCTTAGTATATATTACTCTGTGCTTAAAATTTAGTTAGGTTTTATGTTTCAAATTTTAACATAAATTCATCATAAACCCTGAATACAGAGAAAACACGATGGCATCAAACATTTAAAAAGTTTCGATAAGCAATGCATACGCATAGAATAAACATAAAATAAGAAGATCTTTTGAACCTTGAACACCAACGCATAGCATAACCATAAAATTCGCAGTATTAAACAGAAAACATAGCATTAAGTTACCTTTCTCTTTGGGGGTGACGACATCTTAGAAGAAACTGAGTGAAGAATGCTTGAAATTGCTACGGAGTGAATGCTTGAAAGTTTGAATTTTTGCTGGAACTTTAAAATCTAAACGTCACCTCTGCATTCGACCTAAACTAGGGTTTAAATGTTGATGCCACGTCGACATCTCACTAGGCGCGCCACGTCAGCAACTGGGGGGGGGGGGGCGAACTGAAAAAAAAAAAACTTTAGATTAATTTTATTATTTTAGAGGCGGCGCCTTAAATATATGAGGTAAGGCGCGCCTCAGTAAACTTGAGGCGTGAGCCTCATAAACTGAACTTATTGCGTGGGCTTTGAGGCTTAAATAGACCAATATGCGCTGAGGCACGCCTCTTATTACGCAATTTTAAACGTTGCCTTCGGGAAGGTCGAGCACATAAGCATTACTGCTTATTTTGGAAATTATTTTGAAAAGTCCCACGCTCCTCATATGTAGTTTCTTAACGGTCCCTTGCGAGAACCGCTCCGGACGAATCCAAACCATCACAAAATCTCCCACTTCAAATTCTTTAAACCGTTTCTTGAGGTCCGCCGTGAGTTTATAGTTAGCATTGCTCAGTTCAATTCTTTTATTAATTTCTTTGTACAATTCTTGTAAATGAGATGCAAATGCAGATACTGACTCAGATGATCTAGACTTATAACCCATAGGAATTAGATCTATAGGTTGCCTAGGTTGGTATCCGTACACAATCTCGGTAGGGCTCAGACCCGTGGTTCGGTTGACAGAATTGTTATAGGCAAACTCGACAATGGGCAACTTAAAATCCCAGTCTCTAAGATTTTCACCTACTAACGTTCTTAAAAGGTTTCCTAAGCTTCTGTTAACGACTTCAGTCTGACCATCGGTCTGAGGGTGGAAGGCTGTGAAAAACTGTAATTTTGTACCCATCTTATGGCATAATGTTTTCCAAAAATAACTCGTGAACTTAACATCCCTATCAGAGACAATAGTCTTCGGTAGCCCATGAAGTCTCACAATTTCGTCAAAGTAGAGCTTCGCAACCCGGGAGGCATCAAAAGTTTTAGAAGGGAGGAAATGGGCCGTTTTCGAGAACCTATCGACGACAACACAAACAGAATCGTGCTTTCTCAAGGTCTTACATCCTGCCAAGGGCAATTGGGCACGGGGAGTGGAGTGTAGAGGCCCGTATTTTGCTTTTGTTGTTTGGCCAACTGGCAGGTGTGACACCTCCGTAAAAGTTTGCTAACGTCGCGCTTGAGGTTGGGCCAATAGAATCAATTTTCTAGCGCAGCAATAGTTTTGGCTTGCTCGAAGTGGCCAGCTAAGCCTCCGGTAAGTAACTCCCATACTAGAAATTCCCGAAGTAAAGTGTTGGGAATACAAAATTTTTGTGACTTGAACAGATAGCCATCTTTTACAAGAAAATCATTTATTATTTGATCTTCTCCGTCGATCAGTAGGGAGTATGTCTCTTTAAAGTCAGGGCAGTCCAAGTAATCCTCCTTAAAGCGTTCAAATTCGGTAACCTCAGTTCTCAGTTCTTGAGTAATCATCAGTCTCCTGATAAGTGCATCCGCAGCTTTATTCTCAGATGCAGCCTTATGTCTAATCGTGTAAGTGTACTCTTGTAAGAATTCAACCCAACGACCATGGCGGGCATTGAGTTTCTTCTTGTGAATTGATGTATCTTAAGGCATCGTAATCCGAAAATATCACAAATTCTTGTGGCAGTAAGTAGTGTCTCCAGTATCTGAGGGACTGGATGACTGCATAGAATTCTTTGTCATAGGTAGAATACCTCTAACGAATGTCGTTTAATTTCTCGCTAAAATATGCCACAGGGTGTCCTTGAGATAAAACTCCTCCTATGACAATTCCTGATGCGTCACAAGTTACTTAAAAAATTTTAGAAAAATCAGAGAGACGCATAACAGGGGCATCAACCATTTTCTTCTTAATATCCTCGAAAGCCTTAGTGGCAGCTAGTGTCCAATGAAATTCGTTTTTCTTGAGGCAGTCAGTTATGGGCGCCACTATAGTGCTAAAGTTTCTAATAAACCTCCTATAGAATGTGGCCAATCCGTGAAAACTCCGAACATCTCTAATATTTTTGGGCTCAGGCCACTCATTAATTGCTCTAATCTTTTCTGGGTCGGCTGAAATTCCTCGAGATGAAATTATGAATCCAAGAAAGGTAACACTATCAGTGAGAAACACACACTTCTGGGGGTTTGCATATATCTGTTCTTTTCTCAAAATTTCACAGACTTGCTTCAGATGTTTCAAATGTTGATCTACCGTGTTACTATAGATCAATATATCATCAAAGTATACGACGACGAATTTTCTTAGGAAAGGTCGAAGGACTTGGGTCATAATTCACATGAAGGTGCTAGGAGCGTTACTAAGACCAAATGGCATAACCATCCATTCGTACAACCCGTCTTTTGTCTAAAATGTCGTCTTCCATTCATCACCCGGGCGGATTCTGATCTGATGGTATCCGCTTTTAAGGTCAACTTTTGAGAACAGTGTTGCTCTACTCATCGTGTCTAACATGTCGTCTAGTCGTGGGATCGGAAAATGATATTTCACAGTAATCTTATTGATAGCACGACTATCAACACACATCCTCCAAGAACCGTATTTCTTAGGAGTTAGAAGGGCAGGAACGGCATACGGGCTAAGGCTCTCTTTGATAAATCCACGTTGTAAAAGTTCATCTACTTGCCTTTTTAATTCAGCGTGCTCCGTTGGGTTCATCCGATTGTGAGGGAGGTTAGGCAGGGAAGCTCCCAGTACTAAGTCGATGACATGTTGGATGTCCCTAAGGGGTGGAAGTTAGTCAGGTAGCTTCTCGGAGAAGACATCAGCAAAGTTCTCAAGAAGAGGCTTAACTTCCTCGGGGATTTTCCCTTCTTGATCATCATCACTTCTCTAGCTACCAGGGCATACATGGGTGATCCTTGGTGAAGCTCAATGTCCACTTCTTTCGCAGTTAAGAAGTGTAAGCCCTTATTAGATTTAGGTGGAGCAGTCTTAACTTCACTCTTGTCGGACTTGGGCTAAGAGGGAATCAATTTAATTTTCATTCCGTTGTGCTCAAACAAGCAGGTGTTCGTCCTCCCATAAATATGGACGTCGTTGTCAAACAGCCAGAGGCGACCAAGAATAATTTGGCCCACATCCATCGTCAACACGTCACACCAAATCTTCTTTTGATATCCATTGAACTCAAGCGGGATAAGGCTCCTATCTTTTATTTTCATTGAGGTTGAGTTAATCCAAACAACCTTATAAGGGTTTGGGTGAGGTGTGGCTTAAATGTTAAGTTTTGAAATCATCGCTGAAGAGACAGCGTTGATGCAGCTTCCGCTATCAATAATAACCTTACAGTTCTTATCCCCGATTTTAGTAAAGGTATGGAAAATAGCAATTCTTCTCCAGTCATCACTTGGTTTCGGCTGGGACAACGCGCATCTAACGACTTGCAAGGTGACAGGTTCATCCTCAGTGAAAGAATCTTCCTCTTCATCAACATGATGAACTAAGTCAGTCTCAGGTTCTTCCTTGTCGTCATCAACCTCTTTTATTATGGTGACCTTATAGGGACTGGAACATTGCGAGGCAATGTGCCCATACCCATGACACCTATAACACTTGGTTTCATAATTGGTTTTGGGGGTGTCACGTTCGGGTGCTTTACCTTTAAAGTCCGAATGAGGTGGGGCTGAACTAGCAGTGGTCGGCTACCTGTCGAGTTCTTGGGTCGGTTTTGGGGCTGGCTGGTGGAAGTACGATACGGGTTTGGTCGGGAGTCAAACTGTCTGGTGTGGGAATGGGTCTTGGACTCCTCTAGGTCAAGTACTAGGCTGCAGGCTGCCTCTAATGTGTCTATTCCTCTAGCAAAAAGTTTAGTTCGAAGATCTTCCCTAAGGCCAGCTCTAAACATGGACAGGATTTGTGCTGGGGTAGCGGATTCCTCTCCATTGCAACGAATCAGAAATCGTCGAAGGCGGAGATGTAATCCTTAACGGGCTTGCTCCCCTGGGTCAGTCTTTTCCACTTATCTAGGAGCTTAGGGTAGTAGGATGGCGGGAGGTATTTTCTCCTAAGTTCCTGCTTCATAGCTCTCCAATCGGTAATAGGATGTTCGCCTCGAGCTTCGCGCATATTCTCCAAATTGGTCCAATATAAGTTGGCTCGACCAGTAAGTTTCATCTCTGCAAATCCAACCTTCCTGGCTTCCGAGATATTATACCACTTGAAATAACTATCCATGGATTTAAGCCAATCCAAGAAAACTTGGGGGTCAAGGGTTCCATCATACGTTGGGGCATCAATCATAATATTTTTCAACAATTGGGCATCGTTGTCTCTCCAAGGGTTCTCGTCTCCTATGGGGTCTTGATGGGGCCTCGGGTTATGACGGTAATGGTCTCGATGATGGCCATGATATGCTCTGTTATCCTCGCCATAGGGTGAGTGAGATCGTGAAGGTGTATAGATAGCGGGATTCCCAATACGCTCTATGTTATCTAAACGATCACTGGTTTGTCTCCTAAAATCTGCTAAGTCCGTCTGAGTGTTACGGATTTGCAACGTAACAGTTTCCAATTGGCCCACTATGAGGTCTAGGGTCGCCTGGATGTGTTCTGGATCCATGGGTGAAGGTTAGGGGTCGCTAGGGGAAGTGTCGGGGTGGTGGTCAGCACCTAGACGCTGAGGTAGGATGCTCCTAAAGCTTCTGTATGCTGCTGGAATGCTATGGACAGCAACCTAACACAATGACTCAAGTTGGCTAAGTGTTAGGGACAGGTTTAGAAGGTTGGACAGCAACTTGTTAAAGGTTTAGGGTCACCTAAATGTCCCTCAATAGTGCAGGAAAAGTTCTGGATAGCAAGGTTTTCAAGTGTACCAAGTGATCTAACCACTTATGTGAGTTGGAAAGACTAAGACAACACTTAGGTGATGAACTAAGCTTGCTTAATATGATAACAGCATGCAGAAATTTTTCTGGACAGCAAAGTAAAGCAAGAAACTCTTATTAAATAAGCAATGGTACGCATGCAAATGAGCTACACAAATGGTAACGAACTTCCTAGGAACTTCTAGCACAAGTAAAGCATGCTAACTTGGCTCTGATACTAAAATGATGTGATGCAACCATGCATGAATTAAGAATTGCACATTAGAGATTAATAATAGACTATTAACTTTGCATATCAACCATAAATTCTAGCTTACTCAAGTAGAGTTCAAGAAAAGCAATGATTGATTAAGGCATGGTAGTTGACTACAATTGACAATTACAAAACCTTTACGCAATAAAACCAAAAGAAATTTAAGTAATGCGAATAGCTAGGAAAACAAAAGCCACACGTTTAATATATATATCCTTCACCTTTAGGTCCTTTATCGAAAATAGGGGCTAGCGGAGGAGGATTGTAAGCAAACTCAACGATGCCACTAGTAGACAGGTGATACCGAGAGGACTCGTCGCCGGGGAAGAAGACGGAGTTGGAGGAGCGGGTGGGCGGCCGTCGATGGTTCACTCATAGTCTGGAATTTGTCTGTCAATGACGTGTATGAGGGTCGGGAGGATCCGATCCAAGTAAGTTCCAACGGTGTCGTCGTCGGAGTCAAATCCCGCGTCGAAGAACGGCAACTGTAGGACGTCAAGATTACCGTGGGGGTCGAACACAAGCCCCCATTCAAATTCTGGATCCGCCATACATCCCTTTTGCATGTAGATGAGAGGGCAAGGTGAGAGAACCCAAGAGAAGCGGGCTCGGGTGAGGGGAAGAGAGAGGGGTCGGGTGGGCGAAGAGGGATTGAGAGAATTAGAATTCTGATTTGGAATTCTAATTAGGTGAAAAGGGAAAATTAATTTGAGAATTCAAATTATTTTCCAAAGGAGGTGGCCGGCGGTTTATGAGGAGTTAGGGGGGTTTAATGGAGAGGGGATTAATGTAAAGGAGAGAGAATCAAGAGAGGGGGTTTCGGCCAAGCATGGAGGGGAAGATGAAATTAATTTTAATTAGGTGGGGCCCATGGTAGAGTAAGTAAATTTGAATCAAATTCTGAAATTATAATTTCAGATTTAATTGGGGCTTAAATAACTTCCCAAATTGATTTGGAATGAGAGGGAAAATAGAATTTGAATTTCAAATATAGCTAAATGCTATTAACTGTCTGTCTTAATGGATTATTAATTAGGCAATTAATCAAAACATTAGGATTTGAAATTCCACGGGCTGGGCAAAGAAGGGAGAGCCGACGGCAAGGGGGGGCTGAAGGGAAAACGGTGAGCTAGGGCTCACAGTTTGGCTGTCAACAGTGAAGTTGGGGAGTGGCAGAGGGGGTGGCTGCACGGGGAGGGCATTGGGTCGGCGGCCAAAGGCCTGGAGAGTGGGCTGGCCGACGGGAGGGGGCAGCCAAGGTGGCCGGCGGCTTGAGCAGCTCCGAGTTAGGCGGCGGCAAATGCAAGGGGAGGAATAGAGGGAAAATTCAAGGGATTCGAGCGACCACAAAATTACTAACCTCAATTATCTTCACTTTGAATTTCCACAAGATTAGCTAGTACGAAAACTAGAACTCACAAAGAGATCTAGTCTTCTCCGGCGAACTCACTAAGAGATCTTGGCGGGATGAACTCACAAAGAGAACAAGGAGCAAATTTAATTTCATCAAAAACTACTCTATTATAATCCATGATGCCTCATATAAGGAGGCAAAAAAAATAAACATAACTGAAATGACACAAACGCCCTTAGGGCTACATAAACGAAACAATGCCCTCAGAGGCAAACTAGGAAAACAAGGAAAATACACTCATAATATAAAATGCAAAAAAAAATCAGAAATAGAGACTCTGAATCGTGGCCGTCGATCTGCACTTCCGGCGATGGTACACGTGTCGAAATCTGATGTCCCCATCAAACTTTCTCTACAACAACAAATAACTGAATCCACATTGTCTTTTGCAACATCTTTAGCACCCTCAAAATCACTGAATCAGAATCCTCTCTCACTTAGACCAGTAATTGAACCATGCACTACCTTGATTGCAGCATGCATTATACTATTAACTGTTGAGTGTGACTCTATACAATTTTTTAAAAACTAATCTGGTTTTGATAGATATGAAATCTTAAACACCAAAAGTAAGATGCATGTATTGAGTAGCATAACTATGCTTCGCAATTACTAGAGAAATTGCAGAGAGCCTTCGTCCAATAATCACATCTAAAACATCACAACCTCTAGTACAAGGCCTTACCCTTATTGAGACCTTCACAATACTAACCCCAAACAAACATCAAGACGGCCCTTTCATATCAAGATCAACCACAAGAAGGTTAATGCAGTAGATGGACCCAAGCACAGTTAGGAACAAATCAAGTCCAAGCTACACGGATCAGACCCGTTAATGAAACTAATTTTATTTAACTTCAAGTTATGCTTTTGTTTTTTTTAATTTACACCCCTCTGACAATGTTGTTTAGTGCCGTGTTGCAATATTTTCTATTGACATGTATTGCGCAACATTGTGTATTCAAGAAAAATGCATGACTATTTAGTAAAATTGACCTTAAATTTGATTTTTTAACAGTTGTAATAGATGAACTTGCTTCGTCAAAAATAGTTGTGAAGGTGAATCAACTAAATGAAAAAAAGACAAGGTTAGTAAATAACAGGTAATATCAATTGCATTTATCTTCAAATAATTAACAAAAAATAAATTATTTTTTATTTATCTATAAATAAAATTAAAATTGTAAAGTGATTTAAGCAGTAATACTAAGCACTTCTTAAATGAGGAAAGAAACTTTTTTTAAATGCATTTTATATAAAGATAATGATATGAGTGATGCAGGACTAAGTATGCTTTCGATAAATGCGATAAGAACTTGCATGATTTGATAAGAGCAAATAACAATAATGACCATTCGCTGCTAAACGATAATAGAAAATGTAAGAGGGGTAGCTACGCTTAGGCCAAATCACTTGCTAAGCACTTGAATCATCAAAATAATTTAGAATTTCAACAATATACGAATTAAGTAGTTATTCAACAAAAATTTCTACGTTAACAATGAGAGTAGAAACATAGAAAGTCAACTCATTTCCTATGATTACTAAGCAAAGGCGAAGAGCGAAACACGATCATTGCGATTCAATCATCATCTACAAGATTAGTGGATTAAGAAAATAAATGAATAAGGGAGAAGTTTACCCTTGTTAAGGTCCGGAAACAATTTGCCACCGAACATTGGCAAGTTGTTCTTCGACTGCTTCGGAAAGTGTGTAGATAATGCGGTCCACATATTCTTCGACGGAGTTATCGGTTCTCGGGTTGAAGTCGAAGAAGGTTGACCGGAGAATGTCGACGTCCCCTTGGTCGTTGTAAATGAATCTGGAATCAAGATTGGAATTGGCCATTCATTGATTCCAAAGGGTTGAAATGTTTGACGGCGTTTGACGTGGCTTCCCTCAAAGGTTCAACTAGAGAGAAAGAAGTTCTCTCGATAGTTGAAGGGGAGAAGAGGAGGGAGGTGGACGACCAAGGGTGGGAGTATGGGAGAAGAGTTTGGTTCAGATTTTGTGGAGGGAATTTAATTCAAACAACTCCTTAATTAGTCCCCTTGATTGAAAGGAATTAAGGGAAAGAGAGAGAGGGGCAACGGACGGGCAAGAGAGGGGGAGAGGGGTTTAATTTAATTCCAATAGGAGAGACTATCTTTTGGAAAGAAATTAAATAGGTGGGGGATGGGGAATTCGGACAAGAGAGAGGATGGGGGATTTGCATTTTTTCAAGAGAGTAATTTGAGTTTTGGAAACAATTCCAATGAGGACTTCAATGGGGCCAGCGGCAAAAGGGAGGTAATTGGGGAAATTAAACAAGATTTAATATTTTCCTAATTGGAATTCTCTAAATAGGATTTAGGATTTATTTCCAATTCCAATCAAATTAATTTTGAATTTGATTTTGGAAACTTTCCAAAAATAGAATTCTATTTTTGGGAATGATTCAAATTCAAATTTGATTTGGAATGATCAAAATTATTCCCTTCCAAAAGAGGACAAGTAGAATAGGAAATAAGTGATGGGAAATTGTAAATTTGGAAACAAGGGACAGAGGGAGGGGGCGGCAGCTAGGTGGATGGATCATCGGTGGGGAAGGGAAGAGGGGTCGGGAGAGATAAGGTTTTGGGTGTTAGCCACCGGCCGAGGGTAGAGCAATTAATTGGATGGTGGTGGGGCTTTCGTGGAGGAGGTCGACGGCTTGTAGTGGTGGGGGAAGACAAAATACGTATAAACAAACCACGAACCCATACTCTTCCAAGGCTGGTGGGTGATATGATTCCCTTTCCAAGGGTTTTCTCTCCCAAACACTCTCAAACTCTCACAAGAACTCAAACACGAGAAACTTTTATCATTCAATCATTAACCATGAAAAGAGAACATAAAGTCTATATAGCATCATACAAAGGACTCAAAATTAAAAGACGACGATGCTCTTTCGGCTTACACATGACCACCCTTAAGGGGTAAAAAGGGAAAATAACAAAAAAAAAAAATACAAGCATAAATAAATAAAAGACATACATATGACAATCTTAAAAATACATTGGCACGATCATGGCCGTAGATTAGCGGCCACAATCTACGACCACGCTTCTAATAGACTTTCCAAGCTCCGATGTCCCCATCATTCTCCCGAGGTGGGAAATAGCTCGACTCTGTTGAGTAAGCATCACGGGTGCTCTCATAGATCTCCAATGCATCAAGGTCAATCTTTTGTAGCTCCTCGCGATCCAAACACGTGTCCTCCGACTCAGATTTGCCTCTCCGCCTGACCAAGTACCTCCGTCATCCACCTTCTCTTATGGAGATGATGTCATCGCTCAGAATCATGTCAATCTTCTCCGTCATGAGTGATTTGGGAATGTTTGGGAGTAGAGGTAGGTTTGGGTTCTCACACGGTGGGGTCACACAAGGCTGCTGTGTAAGTGGATTTGGTGGGTTGAAATCAGGACCTTCACATGCAACTAGATCTTCTATGTTAAAGGAGGGATTGATATTAAATTCTGCAGGCTTATCTACTGCATAAGCATTATCATTGATTTTCTTAATTATCTAGAATGATCCAGCGCTCTTAGCATGCAACTTCTTAAATGTTCCTTACGGGAACCATTCCGAACGAATCCGCACCATCACGTAGTCACCAACCTCAAATGTTTTAAATTTTTGTTTAAGATCAGCATACAATTTATAATCATTATTGCTCTTTTCAATTTGTCGTGCAATTTCTTTATGAAGTTCATGCATATGCAATGCACATGATGATACAGACATAGAGATCCTACACCTAGAACAAATGGGTATGAGATCTAGTGGCACTCTAGGTATGAACATGTAAACAATTTCAGAAGGACTTAGGTCAATGGTTTGGTTCACAAAATTATTATAGGCAAACTCAACAATGGGGAGTATGGAGTCCCAATCCTTAATATGCTCGCCTATCAGGGATCGTAGCAGATTGTCTAAGCTCCTATTAACTACCTCGGTTTGACCATTAGTTTGTGGATGAAAGGGTATGGAGAATTGCAATTTCGTGCCCATTTTCATCCAAAGGGTCTTCCAAAAATAACTGGTGAATTTCACATACCTGTCTGATATAATGGTTTTGGGTAAACCATGTAAAGGGACAACCTCGTTAAAATAAAGTTTGGCAATGTGGAAGTTGTTGGATGTTTTGGAGCAAGATAGGAAATGAGCCATTTTGGAAAATCGATCGACTACAACACAGATGGCGTCATTCCTACGGATACTCTTGGGCAGGCCTAAGATAAAATCCATACTAACGTCCTGTCAAGGACAACTGGGGACAGGCAGGGGGTGTAAAGACCAGTGTTTTGCTTAAATTGTTTGGCCGGCTAGCAAGTATGGCACCTACTGACCATTCTACCGACATCCTTCTTCAGATTGGGCCAATAGAAACAATACTCCACTGCCTCTATCGTCTTATCATGACCGAAGTGCCCAACGAGGCCTCCGGTGTGGAGTTTCCACGCAAAATTCCCTAAGGGAGGTGCTAGGGATGCAAACCTTTTGAGCTTTGAAGAGATAACCATCCTCTAGAAGAAAATCGTCCATAAGGCGTGTGCTCCCAATGGACTAGAGAGAGTAAGACTCCTTGAAGTCGGGGCATTCCAAGTAGTCCCTCTTTATTTGATCAAAACCCACGACTTCGGCTCTCATCTTAGTGGTAATCAAAACATACGACGACTGAGAGCATCAGCAGCTTTATTCTCAACTCCCGCCTTATATCTAGGGTATAAGTGTACTCCTAAAGGAATTCTACCCATCGACCGTGACGTGCACTCAACTTATTTTGGGAGTTGATATAACACAGAGCCTCATGATCCGAGAAAACAATAAACTCTTGCGGAAGCAAGTAGTGTTGTCGCCAATAACGAAGAGATTTGATCACTACATAAAATTATATCATATATGGAATAATGTTGTCGAATGTCATTTAGCTTTTCACTGAAATAAGCTACCGGGTGACCTTCCTGGAATAAAACTCCAATTCTGACCCCCGAAGCGTTGCAGGTCAATTCGAAGACTTTGGAGAAATCAGGAAGTCTCATCACAGGGGCTTCCACCATTATTTTCTTAATCTCATCAAAAGCTCTGGTAGCGGCCATGGTCCAGCATAAATCACCCTTCAGACAGTCGATGATAGGAGATACAATGGTGCTGAAATTTCGAATAAATCTCCTACAGAAGGTGGCTAGTTCGTGGAAGTTGCTGACTTCCCAGATGTTCTGAGGAACAGGCCATTCTACAATGGCCCTCACCTTCTCGGGGTCTGTAGAGACCCCTTGGGCTGACACAATAAAGCCCAAAAAGATAATACAATCTACAAGGTACATTTCTTAGGATTGGCATAAAGTTGCTCCTTTCTTATGTCCTCACAAACTTACCTTAAGTGGTCCAAGTGCTAACTCGCAGACTGGCTATAAATAAGAGTGTCATCAAAGTAAACAATGACAAACATTCCCATAAAAGGGCGCAACACTTGAGTCATGATCCTCATGAAAGTACTTGGGGCGTTACTTAATCCAAAAGGCATGATTAACCACTCGTAGAGACCATCCTTGATTTTAAAGGCAGTTTTCCACTCATCACCAGGTCGGATCCGGATCTAATGATATCCACTCTTGAGATTGATCTTGGAAAATAGAGTGGCACTTGTCATCATATCAAGCATATCATCTAACCTCGGGATAGACAAACGATATTTAATGGTGATCTTATTGATAGCATGGACACGTTCGCCAAGATCCATCCTTCTTAGGAGTAAGAAGGGCTGGTACGGCACAAGGACTAAGACACTCTTTAATGAAACCTCGTTACAGTAATTCATCCACATGCTTCTTGAGTTCAACATGTTCTGTGGGGTTCATGCGATAGTGTGGCAGATTAGGAAGAGAGGCTCCAAGGACAGTTTATGACATGTCGAATGTCTCTAAGTGGAGGTAACTGATCTGGGAGATCATCAGGGAAGACATCAACAAATTCGCCCAAAATAGGTTGGACTTCCTGAGAGATTGGTTCGTCATACTCAGTGGGAATCTCACGACTGACTAAGGCGTACAGGGGTCCTCCTTGAGCAATCTCAAAACCCAGAACCTTGGTGGTGACTAGGATTAGTCCTTTATTGGACTTAACAAGGTTGGATTTGGAGTCACCCTTAACCCAGGGCTGTGATGGTAAAAGCTTGATCTTTTTACTCGCATGTTCAAACACACAGGTGTTCGAACACCCATAGATATGGACATCGTTGTCAAAAATCCAAGGACGACCCAAAAGAATTTGTCCAACATCCATAATCAACACATCGCATCAAACATTCTCCTTATAGTCAACAAAAGAGATATGTACGAGGCTTCATTCTTTCACCTCCAAGGCAGTGGAGTTGACCCATGCTACCTTATAAGGGTTGGTGTGAGGAACTGTAGACAGACCCAACTTGGACACCATGCTGGAGGAGACAGCATTGATGCAGCTGCCACTATCCACGATGACCTTACAGTTCTTCTCCTTGATTTTGGTGGTGTAAAAAATCGCAGTTCTACGCCAGTCATCGACGGGAGCAGGGTAGGACATCGCACATCTCACCACGCAGATGGGAGAAATGCCTAGTTTCTAAAGGCAATGGAGGACAACAGTGTCATCCTCGAAGAATTCGACTTCATCCTCTACTTGGTGGATCTAATGGAACTACCAGAGGGTCTGTAGGAAGGCCTAGAGTCATAGGATCGACTTGGGTGCTGGGAACGGGTTTCCTCCAGATCTAACACTAAGTTGTAGGAGTTCTCAAGTGTAGTGATGTTCCGAGCAAATAGTTCGTTGGAAAGATCCTCTCGCAACCCGGTACGAAACATATATAGGATTTGCGCGGGGGTGGCAGAGGTCTCCCTTTTGCAGCGAATCAGGTAGTCATCAAAAGATGCAATGTACTCCTTAACTGGTTTGTTGCCCTGAGTCAACCTATTCCACCTATCCAACAATCTGGAGAAGTACGAAGAAGGTAAGTACTTATGCTTAAGTTCACGCTTCACGGACGACTAATCAGTGATGGGATAATCATTTCTGGCTTCTCTAAGGCTTTCTAGATTGGACCAAAACTTACTCGCCCTACTCGCGAGTTTCATCTCAGCAAAATTAATCTTCCTAGCCTCGGAGATATTATACCACTTAAAAAAACTATCCATGCCTTTGCCCTAGTCCAAGAAGAGTTGGGGATCAAGGGTTCCATCAAAGGTAGGAGCATCGACTTTAATATTCTTCATTAAAGGAGCATCGACTTTAATATTCTTCATTAGTGATATGTCAGGATCATGGTTATGGCTGTGTCCATGCTGGGGAGCTCGATGAGTGGCACGATGTAGCCTCTCATCTTGGTAGGTATCATTTACATACATAGAAGGATGTCAAGAAGGGGTGTAGGGGCTTAGATGATCCCTAGAACGCTCAAGAGTGTCAAAACGTTCAATTGTTTCCCTACGAAGTTTAAGCTAGGTCGGCTTGGTTTTCTTTGAGTTGCTGACTAATTGTATTCATTTGACCTACTAGTAAGTCTAAAGTCATTCCAAATTGTTCTGGGTCCATTGGGACTCACTACGGGATGCCTAAGGTGACTAGGGTGTAAAGGACAACAATTAAAATGAATGAGATGCAGTCAAAAGATGGAAGCTAACATAAAAGGTGCAAAATGAAATAAATGCAATGTTGAAACAACTCGCAAAGCTTAACAAATTGTAAATATAACTCTACGATGGATCCTAGCACATGCACTAAGAGCAAACCATGCTCCGATACCAGATGATGCAGGACTAAGTACGCTTTTCGATGAATGCGATAAGAACTTGCACGATTTTGATAAGAGCAAATAATAATTAAGACAATTAGCTACTAAACGATAATAGAAAACGTAGAGGGTTAGCTACGCTTAAGCCAAATCATATGCTAAGCACTTGAATCATCAAACAATTTATAATTGCAACAACATACGAATTAAGTAGTTATTCAACAAGAATCCCTACGTTAACAATGAGAGTAGAAACATGGAAAATCAACTCATTTCCTACGATTACTAAGCAAAGGAAGAGCATGAAGCACGAATCCTTACGATTCAATCACCACCTACAAGATTAGTGGATTAAGGAGATAAATGAATAAAGGAGAAGTTTACCCTTGTTGAGGTCCGGAAACAATTTAGCACTGAACGTTGGCAAGTTGTTCTTCGTCGGCTTCGTAGAGTGTGTAGATGATGCGGTCCACGTATTCTTCAATGAAGTTATCGGTTTCCGGGTTGAAGTCTAAGAAGGTTGATTGGAGAATGTCAACGTTCCCTTGGTCGTTGTAAATGAATCCGGAATCAAGATCGGGATCGGCCATTCAATGATTCCAAAGGGTTGAAATGTTTGACGGCGTTCAACGTGGCTTCCCTCGAAGGTTCAACTAGAGAGAGAGAAGTTTCTCTCGAGAGTTGAAGGGGAGGAGGAGGGAGGTGGCCGACCAAGGGTGGGAGCATGGGAGAAGAGTTTGGTTCAAATTTTGTGGAGGGAATTTAATTCAAACAACTCCTTAATTAGTCCCCTTGATTGAAAGGAAATAAGGAAGGGAAAGAGAGAGAGGGGCAGCGGGCAAGAGAGGGGGAGGGGCTTAATTTAATTCTAATATGAGAGATTATCTTTTGGAAAGAAATTAAATAGGTGGGGGATGGGAAATTCGGCCAAGAGAGAGAATGGCGGATTTAAATTATTTCCAAGAGAGTAATTTGAGTTTTGAAAACAATTCCAATGAGGACTTGAATGGGGCCAGTGGCATAGGGGAGGGAATAGGAGAAATTAAACAAGGTTTAATACTTTCCTAATGGGAATTCTCTAAATAGGATTTAGGATTTATTTCCAATCCCAATCAAATTAATTTTGAACTTGATTTTGGAAACTTTCCAAAAATAGAATTCTATTTTTGGAAATGATTCAAACTCAAATTTGATTTGGAATGATGGAAATTATTACCTTCTAAAAGAGGACAAGTAGAATAGGAAATAAGTGATGGGGAATTGTGAATTTGGAAACAAGGGAGAGAGGGAGGGGGCGGCGGCTAGGTGGATGGACCGTGGGTGGGGAAGGGAAGAGGGGTCGGGTGAGATGGGGTTTTGGGTGTTAGCCAACGGCCGAGGGTGGAGCGATTAATTGGATGGTTATGGGGCTTTCATGGAGGTGGCCGACAGCTTGAGTAGTGAGGGGGGTGGGGGGTCGGTGGTGTAGGGTGGAGGGAAGACAAAATACGAATAAACTAACCATGAGCCCGAACTCTTCCAAGGCTGGTAGGTGATACGATTCCCAATGTTTAAAATTGCGTATTCGAGTATTGAGGCGTTTTTCATTCATGAGGCGAGGCGTAAGCCTCAAGGCGTTTTGAGGCGTAAGCCTCAAAATCAAAATATTGCGTAAACATAAAATGATAAATTTTTTATATACTAATGAGTGAATAATATAAAACATAAAAAAACAGAAAAGATGAAGTGAAATCAAAATATACCAATAGTAAGACAACATGAAATATAGTTCAACTCAAAATTCTTCCCAATATTCTTTTCATTAACATATAATTCAAATTTCAAAAAATAAATAGCAATGATATATCACATAAGAACTCTTAAGTCATCAGCACTGTCATCACTAAGGGGTTCTTCATTTGAATCATCATTATGATGAACTACTCTCTCCCCTTCCTCCTCTCCTATAGAGTCCAATGTCGGGCATTTACTTCAAGATTTATGTAAGTTTTAATATATATAGCGTGAGGCGTAAGCCTCATGCCAGTGAGGCGAGGCGGGCCTTAAGGCGGGCCTCAACCAAGTTGAGGCGCAAGCCTCATAAAAAAAATTGAGGCGTAAGCATCGAGGCGTTTTTTATTGGAATTGCGCAAAGGCGGGCCTCAAGGCGAGCCTCATATTGCGCAATTTTAAACCATGACGATTCCCTCTCCAAGAATTTTCTCTCCCAAGCACTCTCAAACTCTCACAAGAACTCAAACACAAAAAAAATTTTATCATTCATTCATTAACCATGAAAAAAGAACATAAATGATATATATAGCCTCATACAAAGGACTCAAAATTAAAATACGACGATGCCCTTTGGGCATACACATGACCACCCTTAAATAAGAGGTAAAAAGGAAAAACAACAAAAGCAAATACAAATATAAATAAATAAAAGACAAATACATATGACAATCTTAAAAATACATTGGCGCGATTGTGGCCATAGATCGGCGGCCACGCCTCTAATAGACTTTCCAAACACCGATGTCCCCATCAAGGAGTGCAATAGAAATAATTACCAAAAAGAGAAAATATCAAACACATAGCATAACCATTGAAACAACCCTCTAATGGTACAATAAAATAATAAAAGAAGATAATAGAATTATTTGGATCATCTTACTTCAAGCTTGATGAAAATAAGAGAATGACAATATAATTTTACAATTGCAACCCCATCTAGTAAATAGATTTTGATATTTCCTATCCAACAAAACATCATCACTTAAAATGCTCCCATCGAACTCATCAGGTGGCAAAGCATCATGGACACAATTTCTTCAATAATTGAGTACGTGGTGAAAATTCCATAATTGGCAAAACAAATTCCATTGTATTGTTACCGAGGAAGTAGAAATCATTTCTTTAGGGCTAGCAAGAGCAGCATAATAGTTCCAGGTTCACGAGAAAAGTCAATTGATTCTAAATTGAGTGATGTCAATTGCAGGCGGATGGGCAGCAACTATTATAGGAGTATGAAATGACATTAACATTTGAATGTTCCTCATGCACCTAAATGTTTGATTTCCTTAGTTTCGAATGAGCAATGAAATAATCAAAGAAACTAAATTGTGCCCAAAGTTTTTGAAGAAAATGTAAATATTGGTAGATGCTTCCTTATACTTTCTGCCAATATCCACAAGACTCAAAGTCAATCCACATCTCCTTTTTCATAGGCAAGCTAACGTCCACCACAACAAAAACCCTAGCCACTTAAGGCCTTGACAAACAAGCAATAGCTACATCCACTTGTAAAGGTTTTCCAAAGATAGACCACAAGGACTATAAAGTGGATTTTTTGAAAAAACAATGTAAATAAGCAAAGGAAAAGCTACCCAAAAAATGTGTGATAAGTGGGTTTCACAAATACGTTGAAATGAAGAGACAACATAAGCATGTGCATCGAGAAACCATAGAGATATTAGATATGTCTAGAGAGGAGTCTAGTGTAGTCTGCATCTGAAGATAGTTTAATAATGATGTGTCAATGATCAATAATAAGTCCAACAAAATAGGTACCAACCAAATGAAGGTCTAATAATAATTTACAAAATGGCATCCACGTTCTTAAAAGGAATTTGCCAGCAAAAACATCAAAAGCGATCTAGTAAGCTCAAAGATCTCCAAAAAAAAGAGTGCATGTTTGTGAAGGAATGATGCTAATTGCGTATTTCAATGAAGCTGAGACTTGATCAAAGTGAAAAGAGGACAGGATGTGAAGATGCATCCCAAGTGTAATAATCTATTCTACCCACAACAATAGCAAAAGAATAAAGCTTGCGAGTAGCTGGGGTCGTAGAATTTGATGATATGTGAGCAACCAAAGGCTCCTGTGAAACAATAGGAGCAATAGGTACAGGAGAAGGATACTGGCTGAAACAAAGAAACTATTATGACCTTAAGAGCATCCAAGGATGCAGAAGGTTGTGATGGAATTGGAACGAGGGAGAGAAAAGTCAACGAGAGTGGCCCAAAAGTAGAGATAAAACAAGTGCTAAAGTTCTAGAACATGAGAAGAAAGCCGCCCGTGGTGGAGAGCAACTGTCGTAAAGATGACGGAATGCATGGACATAGCCATGTGCGATTAAGTTGGAGACATCAGACACCACCATGCATGCAATCACTTGTGAACATACGGAGAGGCAAACAAAAGTGTGAGCAATGACACATGAGCTCATGAGCGCGTAGCGGGAACAAATGATGCACAACAATAGAATGTGAAAGGGAGACAGAGCATTGAGAAAGGTCTGAGAGCAAGTGACAAGCGCAAGCAAGCATGACAAGCTGACAAATGTGAGATTTGGTAGCTAGGTTGAGCATGGCCATATAATAGTTTAGAAACTTCACAACATTCTTCTATCAAAAGCATCGAATATGGTAATTGAAATAAAATACAAAATATTGATTTTTTATGCTAATATCAAAATATATTACAGTAAATTGTCTTAAAAATTTTCAATATTACTTTCATCAATATTACATTTAAAAAAAGCATACTCCGAAAACTTTTTTATTAGCCTTCACTTTTCAAAGTTTGTATGGCTAAACATTTAACAACATCTTCAAGCATTTATCCCACTATATGGGTTGGCTTTCTTGTGACATGTTATGAGTCAAATTCTCATTTAGATCTGATAAAAAAATATCGTTTCTAATATTTTCTAACCAATGTTTAAAATTGCGTAATCGGGTATTGAGGTGTAAGCCTCAAGACGTTTTGAGGCGTAAGCCTCAAAATCAAAAAATTGCATAAACATAAAATGATAAATTTTGTATATACTAATGAGTAATAATATATAAAACATAAAAATGCACAAGATATGAAGTGAAATCAAAATATTCCAATAATAAGACAACATGAAATATAGTTCAACTCAAACTCCATCTTTCCCAAATCACACTATTCTTTCCATTAACATATAATTCCAAAAATAAATAGCAATGACATTATCACATAAGAACTCATAAGTCATCAGCACTATCATCACTAAGGGGGTCTTCATTTGAATCATCAGTATGATGAAATGCTCTCTCCCCTTCCTCCTCTCCTATTGAATCCAATGTCTCCCAATAAGGTCCTTCCTCAATATCAGTTTTCTTCTCTTCCCTAAATATTTTTGAACAATCTCAAAATTAATAATAGTGTAATACATTAATAAAAGTTTAAGAAAATTTTATTACTTTATATACCTTTTTTTATTTGTTCTTGAGCTATGATGGATGTAGATGCTTTAAGACCATCAAAGAAATCAACATTTAAATCTTCATCTTGTAATTCATACGACATCACTTCAACTTCATCATCTACAAAGTACAAACCACTCACATTAAATGTCACATCCTCGCAAAGCAAAGGATCTTCATCATCCATTAATCCTTTTTTCTTCAAATTTCTATCTCTAAGGCTCCTATTATACATAATGTACACCAGTGAATTCATCCTCAATATGGATAAGCGATTTCTCCTTTTTGTATGTTCTTGATTGTAGGTACTCCAATTTCTTTCACAGCCAGATGAAGAGCATATCAAGCCCAAAACCTTCACAACAAAATGCTGCAATTATGGAGTCTCATCGCCAAATTGAATCCACCACTCAACTAATATTTATAAAAGAGAGTTTAATTAGTGCAAAAAATTTTAATTTTAAATAAATGTTTAAAACATTAAATAAAATTACCTAGAGATCGTTTAGCAATTGTATCATTTGCTTGTTGTAATTCAAAAAAGTCTTCTTTGTTCCTAAAAGGTATCAATTGCATGTCAGCATTTAATCTTTCAGATGCATCAATTATTAGCCGATCCATGCAATGATACAATCCCAACTTTATTTCAGGATTTGTAGACTTATTCTCTGCATATTGATACTGAAGGATTAGGTAATAACTAGCTACATGCAAGTGCCGGTGAAGTTGTAGCTCCTATCTATCATCAATAATATTCCAAATTTCTCTAAAGCTTCTCTCTTCGCCTCCTAAGTTAGAGGCAATCATTTCTTTGGCTTCATATATGGCATTGTAGACGAAACCCATTGCAAGCTTCTTCTTAGCATCCACCATCCTTAAAACTTGAACCAAAGGTCTAGTTGTTGTAATGGCATATAAGATACTTTGCCAAAATTTATCATTTAAAACAATATTTCTAATCTATTTTCCCTCAGCATTCTTCGCCCAAGCACAACTCAACCAATGTGTAGATGTGAATATAGCATCCAACATGCACTCTAAGGTCAAGTAAGCGGTAGCAAATCTTGTAGTTGCTGGCCTTAGAATTTCTTTCTTTGAAAATTTCCTCATAAGAGCTAAAACCAAAGAGTGGTTGTAAATAAACTTGATTTTTTTTTTTTTTGCTTTAGTAAGTGCATTCTTATGTTAAGGTAGCTCGCCAAGCTTCTCAAGAATCAAATCTATACAATGTGCAGCACATGGAGTCCAGTACAGATGTTTCCTCTTCACCATAAGTTTATTTCCTGCAGCCTTGTAAGCACTGGCATTATCTGTCACAATTTGTACAACTAAATGTTCTCCAACCTCCTCAACAATGCTATCTAATAATCCAAATATGAACTCAGCATCTTTAACCTGATCAGATGCTTCAATTGATCATAAAAACACAGTACCATAAGGATTATTAAAGAGAATGTTAATTAGACTTCTATGTTTAATATCATACCACCCATCTAACATAATTGTTACTCCTGTTTGGGCTAAAGTCCTCTTAATTTCTTCGATGCTTTTATCAATGCTTTCCAAATCCTCCTTTAGAATCTATGTTCTCAAATCATACATGGTTGGAGGTTTGAGCCCTCTCTCAAATGCTCCAACTGAACGAATCATGTTGTAATAGGAAAGTGATGTTGCAACATTAAATGGAATTGCATTTTCGTAGAAGCATCTGCCTATATCCTTACACACTCTTCTCCGTGCCTCCCTTGCATTTTCTGGGGCCATCTTCTGTGTAGTATGAGGAATATCCTCTGATGTGTCCACCATATAATGAACCATAGGCCCATTTAGCACCCCTAGATGAAATGGGCTTCATCGAAAAAGATGAATCCCTAACGCTGCGCTCACTACCGTAGTAAGAGCCAACATTAACTCTATCCTCAAATTACTTCTGTGCAAGATATTTTGATGTGATAGACTTATTCATGTATGACTTTATCTCCTCCCTTACAATATCAAGAACTTTGCAGCATAGAGCAACATTCTTGTGAGACCCTGAAAGGTGATCTTTCATCCTAGTCACACCACCCTTCACAACTTTATCACAGTAATTGCATTTTAGAATATATACATGTTTTATCACTTCCCCCAACATCTACCTGAGTGCTATGTTTTCATGCTGGATCTTTTATATGACCTGAAACAGCTTTATCCTTACTTCTTACTATCCTTTATGAGAAGAATATATTAGTGCAATATATCAAACCTCTAAACATAATGCTTAACTTATTCTATATTAAGAAAAACTTATATAAGCATGCACTCATTAAGAAGCAAACTAACACTGCCCCCTGGCGGGGTTTGACCCCCCGGAACAAAATTTTATTGTAATAGTATTTTTGAAGTTCTGCTTGTTTTTATGGAAAGATATAAAGTGGTACCAAGCATGTATCTGTATCTAGCGGTACCCAATGAGCGTATATACCATGCTAAGCCTCAAGTAGGCCGAGCGGATAATTGGCTCAGTAAATATAGTCAAGCAATGACATATCACATAAGAACTCATAAGTCACAGCACTGTAATCTAGCTTCAGAATCATACTCGAGCATGCACCTAGTGGTACGTGAGGCGTAAGCAAACCTTATCAACCAAGTTGAGTACTCGAGTAGTACATTTTTTACGGAGCATATACCTAGAGGTCTCACCGATATTGGCTCAGTATCGAGCATGCACCTAGAACTGAGCATGCACCTAGTGGTAAAGCGAGACGCCGAACGAAACGAAGAGGGAAAAAGGTCGTGGTAGAAGATAACTCCAACCCAACTCTATGTAGAAGATAACTCAAAGCAATAAGCGAAGAGCAACTCAATCTGGAAGGACGCCGAGGGAAAAAAGTCGCTCGAAGAAGGGAGAAAACTTGTTTTCAGGGAAATGACAGAAGACCGCGCGGGGGTTGGGGGGTCCAAACCGAACAAATATATATTTGGTTAGCTTTTTTAAAAAACAAATTTGAGGAGGACGCCTCTCAACCGTGAGGCGAGGCGCGTCTTGAGGCGTACGCCTCAAATCCTGAACTCATTGTGTAAGGTTTGAGGCTTAAAGGGGCTAAATTACACTGAGGCGCGCCTCTTATTGCGCAATTTTAAACCATATTTCTAACCAATTCTTTTTATGCCTACCTCTACTTTTCTCAATATAGGCCAAATCTAATACATCTACTCTCCTAACCAGGTCACCGGAAGGCTAACATTTTATGTGACCAAACAAGTTAAGGCAATTCTCTGTAATCTTATTTGCCATTGGAGCTACTCTAACCTTTCACGTATATACTCATTTTGCATTCTATCTCTAAGAGTAAAGCAACTCATCAACATGAGCATCCTCATCTCTACAACACTTAATTTTATGCTTTTCTTTTAGTGACCAACACATTCTGCGCTATAAAGCATTATAGGTCTCACCACCATCTTATATAATTTTCCCTTAAGTTTGAGGGATACTTCTCTATCACACAACAGACTTGATGCATTCCTCCACTTTAAACATTCAACTTGAATTCTACTAATAATATCCCCACTATTTCACCATCACTCTGGACAAAAGACCCGAGATATCTCAAAAGTGTACTCTTCTGTCAGAACTTTATCATAAGCTTTATCTAAATTAATAAGTATCATATGTAAATCCTTCTTATTCTCTTTCTACTTCTACATTAAGGATCTCAATAAATGTATAGCTTCCATAGTAGACCTAACAGACATGAATCCAAATTGATTTTAAGAAATATTAGTATCACGTAGTAACCTATGCTCAATAACTCTCTCCCATAGTTATAAAGTATGACACATTAAATTAATTCTCCTATAATTCACACACACTTGTGCATCATCTTTATTCTTAAAAAATGAATCAACACACTCATTCACTCATTTGATATATTTTTAGTCTTCAAAATAATATTGAAAAGTTTTATAAGCAAAAAAATTATCTTCATCTCCTAAGCATTTCCACACCTCTATTGGAATATCATCAAATCCAACTGTTTTTTCCACGCTTCATTTTCTTTAAAACCTCTTGAACGTCAGTTTTACTAATACGCCAATAAAAACAAAAAGTCTCTATTTTAATTTAGGATGTTAAAGGTCATTAAATTTAATTGTATTCTCACAAATTTCATTGAAAAACTTATCAAAATATCTCATCCATTTTTGTTGAATATCATCTTCTAATAAAAATACTTTTCGATTTTCATCCTTAATGCACTTCACTTAGAACTAAACCCTTACTTCTCCTATCTCTATGCTTGGTTAACTTATATATACATCTTTTGCCCTCCTTATAATATAATATATTATATAAATCATTAAAAGCTAAATTCTTTGCATCGCATAATTGCTTTCTTAGACTTCTTACGGGCCTCATTATATATTCCTCAATTTTTCAAATTTTCGCATCCAAATCAATTTTTATAGAGATTCTTTTTTATATTTGCTTGTACATTTTGATTATATCACCGATTATTTTAACTATTATGAGCTTTTCCTTTTGATACTCAAAGCATATCCTTTGCAACGTTCTTAATATTATAAGCTACTTTTTCCCTCATAATATTAGTTTTCTCATGTGCTGACTAAACATTTACCATATGCTTAAAAATAAATCTATTTTAAATCACTTAGTTAACAAAAAAAATTGCCAATGAAGCCTTAGATAAGGTAGGAAGTATCCATCAGGATAATTAAGATAGAATTTAGCTTTGCTTTTCAATTGTAAACCAAACGTCTGTAAATAAAAGTAGGATGTTGTTATTTGGTTATCTTGATGAAAATTAAAACCCAAATATTCCAAGATTCCCTCTCCTCTCTTCCTATTCAATCCTCTACCCTACAATTCCCCTCTCCCAACAACACAAAAATCTTTTCAGTGGTTCATTTGGAGTTCTCTCTCTTTGTCCCATGAGAGCTTTCTCCTCATGAATATTACATGCATCCCAATGCATTCTCTTATAAATCCTAAAAAAAAACATATTCCTCTCCTCAAGAACCAAAAACCCACCATCATCTAGTAAATAACTCGTCTCAATTCTCTTACATCCAAAAATAAATTAAGCAAACTTCAAAAAAATGAAGAAGAAAAGGATTTAGAAATATTTGTAAATCGACAAAGTAAACCTTAAATCAATTCAATAAATCTACAACCCTAAATCAATAGAATTTCTCTTCCCCATCAACTTTCCCACCCTTCACTCACCCAAAATCAAGCCTCTCTCCCTCCACACAATGCCCAACCTAGAACACCCCCCCCCCCCCCCCCCCTCTCAACCAAACCTGTCCCCACACACACAAAACACATCTTAGAAATTCAAGACAATTCCCCCATCCCCACCCCCTCTTCCATAATGGAAAAACAAAGATCAAGTTGAGAGATCAAGAGCATAAATCAAGATTAGATGATTTCGAAGGAGAGAGAAAGGAAGATATCGTGGAGTGTACCTCACATCTAAAACACTAGCTATTTATGGAGGTTAGATTGTGATCTTCGATAAAGTTTGGCCTACATTAAACTAAAAATAATAATAATTTTAAAAGGTAACTTACTAAAAATCACAAACAATCTTGCTAATAAACTGATATATTTTTCGTTGCTTTTTTTTTGCATAACGGTCATACATAAACCTAATTAATACTAATAAAATTTTGAAATTGCAAATTATCCAATAGAAAAGGTTTTTGAAAAAAAAAATATGCTATGAAATCAATTAACTTGGAAATAATCAATGATTTTAAAATAAGGCAGCCAAAGATTTTGTAATTTTACAAAGAATTTACATAACATATCAGCATAATAATATTATAATATTTCATTCTATATTTTTTTATATTCGTATAAAAATCTACATTCATTAATTTCATCATATATTTCTAAATTCATAATAATTTTACCTTGCTGTAAATGATTAAGAGGAATTGGATACCTAAACACATAAGTAAATGTACAATCTTAAAACATTTAAATGACATGTGTATATGACTAAAATCAATGCACTTTTCTTTTTAGGGGTTGTTTAGTTGCCTGAATTAGGAGTGTAAAGTAAAACAAATACATGTATTTATTAAATTTGGTTGTTTGGTTAATTTTGAGCATAACAAAAGAAAATCCTCCGAAGCATTAGGCATGTATTATGGGACCTGTTTTGCGCGAATTAGAAACCCGCTCATATTGAGCGGGTTTTGAATTCGCTCGACGATGCGTCGTTGCTGTTCGGCAGCCAAACTTCAGCTTCATTGCTTCGAAGGAGGTGTAAGATTGCACGAGAGGCTTCTTCGGCTCCTTCGTTCTCGTTAGACTTCGCTCCTTCGACGCGACGACCCTTTGCCTGTCTGATCGAAAGTTGCGACGACGACAGAAGCTCGCAAGTTCGCATCATCTTCCTGTTCAGCTTCATTGCTTCGCAAGAGGTGTAAGATTGCACTTCGCTCCTACGGCTCCTTCGTTCTCCTTCAACTTCGCTCCTTCGACGACTTCGCTCCTTAATGCTTATCGATGGTGAGAGTGTAGGAAGGAAACAGTTTGTTCATTGCTCAACCGAAGAGGCTGTGCCGGAGGCTTCCGACGAACTTTACCCATCTCATGAACTGTTGTTCTATCAGTCTTTGCTACGTTTATGGAATAATGTGGCTGATTTTCTTGCTTCTGTTTAGATAAAGAGAAACCATTTCTCCAACCACATGTATCCTTGATCTCCTAATATCTTTCCTCTACGTTAAACCCATTCCAAGTCCTCCATGGGAGACGCCTCTTCCGGGGCGCTAGTGCCGTCCGTGAAATTGGAGGAAAGACAACCACAGACTTTCCCCCCGCCGACGGCGGCGGTATCGACATTCGAGATGACAGAGACGGCGGTGGCGACAACGACGGCGGCGGCTGCGGCTACAGCAACAGCTGAAGAAGCTGAGCTTGATAAGGATCTACTATGCTCGATCTGCATGGGGGCGATCAAGGACGCTTTTCTGACGTCGTGCGGGCATAGCTTCTGCTATATGTGTATCGTCACCCATCTTCAGAACAACAGCGACTTCCCTTGTTGCTCGCATTACCTCACGAAGAATCTCCTCTACCCTAATTTCCTACTAAACAAGGTTGGAATTTCCTCGTATTTTAGTTTTTATTGTTGATTCATGATTGTTTGGTATTTCAAAATGGTCAGGGCTTGAAATTCTTTCTGTTGCGCTCCACATCACTTGCGTATTGATGTTCTGTTGATTGATAACAAGGAATTATAACATTGCTAGCATAAGTTTTGTATCCTCCAGAGTGCATGCGTTCGAAGGATAGGTTTATAGTAACAAGAAAGAATTAAACAAATTGAATATGGGAGCTTCTATCCAATCGAAGATGTCTTAGCTTTCATTTTATTGCTAATCATTTAGATCCTGGATTTCAATGAATAAAGTACTAAGGTCAGATTTTGAGAGCTTTTTTTTTTGTGATTTTGTGATTACGACCAAAAAAAATGGTTAGTATTAATGCTCCCTTCCGATTTCACCGTTGGAGTGTGGCTGGCCGGTGATGCCTATCGGATTCTCCGTGCAAAGACTAATGATCTTGAACTTAGAGCTCTCCTTCTTTGCTTGAATTTTATTAAATTTCAGAACTTTAAGGTTGTTACCTATTATGCTTTTACTTTACTCTAAATATATCTAACCAAACAAGAGAAACATTTCTCTTGCGTTTACTTAGCAGACAACCAAATAGCCTCAAAGTATTTGGAATGCACTAAATTTACCATACACTGCATTTACTTTACACTACGTTTACTTTGCAGGCAACCAAACAGCCCCTTAGATAGAGATGAATCTAATAAGGACAATTCATGGCCTCACGATAAAAATAAAATGGGTAGTCTAAACTCTAAACATAAATAGATAAAGAAGCTATTTGGGTGGACAACTTCTTAATACAACCACTAGTATGCATTTTTATCAATAAAATTTAGCATCAATATCTTGTTCCAATGTTCACGTTTATTGATAACATAGATTTGAGAATATTTAAATGTTTTCTAATCACTTCTATGCTCCTCGCTGTGCACCTAAAGTGGAACCTCTTGGAATCCTTGAAAAAAACCTATTAGTCACTACCATCTTGAAATTTTTCTTTAGGACACTCATAATCATCTTCATAGGCCACCAAGAAATGATATTACAAGCCATGATCAGAATAACCATTAACATATTGCTGATGATCACACCCTTACAGACATAAAAGTTGATTGTTTATCACTTTGATGTAGAAATGGCACAAGCGCATACTGATTAGATAGCATACATGGAATATTTTCATATTGATAAATATACAAAAAAATAGGAATGTTTTTGTCAAACTTAAAACTAAATCTAGTAAACATTTATAGAGACAAGTCAATACTTACAATCAGTGGAGAAACTATCAATGAAGATTATGAAAAAAATAAACATACGCTCATATCAAAGGCAAAATCTGTTTTCTCGTATACATAATATACATCAAGGTTCTCTTAAAGTGACTAAATAATTAAATGAATTTGAAGTACTTCAAGATCTGAAATTAGAGAAGCTTATTAGGTAATTAAAAATAAATTTAAAATGGCCTGAGATTAGAAATTCTAATTGAAGAAATGGCAAAGGATTATAAAGTAATAAACTAAAGAAAACAATTCACAAAGCCACAGAATTATAAATTACTTAAAAAGATAAACATGAAGAAAGATGTTTTAGGATCACTGTAGAACTTCAATACAACTATATCTACACAAACCAGACAACAATTCACAAAGCCACATTCATTTGATGCAATTTCAAGGCCAAAAGATGTGTTGTACTCTATTAAGTAGGTAGCCATAATGATATAAGATCGTGTGATGTACTATAAACAAATGTTACTAATATTTAGCCAGTTTGTCCTAGTCTTTATAATACATTGTTCTCTATTATGGTAAAGCCAACACTAGTGTTTTCAAATTTAAAGGCACTAAATTAGATCAAAACCATATAGACGCGTCACACTACACAAAACCTCCATTTGAAGCATTTATGTTATGCAACTAAAAATTTTGTAGTTCTTATAACATTACATATTACAAATCACACTTTCAATCTAATGCATCTTCTATTGAGCATGTGGAGAAACTTCATGCTAATATAAATTTTAAATTGCTAGACAAAATTTGGGTATTGAATGCTTATTTGCTTTGTTTGTCTCAATAAATTAATCATGTTTGAGACAGAAGATCAATGCTATATAGACGCACCTTCAAGCTTTTTGTACCTAAAAGTAGTCTTTCTGCAAGTGAAACTTCTATGCCAGTAACCATGTGTTGTTCTAAAGTACCCAAATAATTTCGTTAGTTAGAAGAATAAACCTCCTACCAAAGATTCTTGGATTGGACATGAAGAGTTGATAAAGATGGTAGCATGTCTATTTAAAGGTTACCATAATTCAAATTATCCGAAGGGAAGTTCTTCCAGCCCCTGGACAACACATGAACTCAAGCCATACTCATAAATAAAATCAAGTATAAATCAAACCCAAACTAGAACAAATCATGAATTTGAAATGTTTAATTTTACAATAAGCTTAGTTTTAATCTTGTTCTGAAATTTTTATTTAAAGATGAGATTTAATTTTGAAACTATTTCTGCAAGTACGATTAGGATGATGTTATTTGATTATATTAAATTGAAATTAACTATTCCTTGATTTCTTCTCCTCTAAACCTCTCCCCACTCCTCTAACCTACAATTTTTTCGCTGTCAACAATATGAAATTTCTCTCTCCTTAGGAGAGATGCACACATCCCAAGGCATTCTCTTCTTTTCTACAAGAAATATTGATATTCACTGCTCTTTATATCTCAATTTCTCCAAGATCTAGAGATCCCCACTTCCTACCTCGCAAATCCCCCCTTTCCTTAGTGTCTCTCACAACTAGAATAACAATAAAGTAAATTTAAAGCTAAGGAAAAAAGAAAAGGATCAAGAAGGATATTTGTATCAAAAAGGTCTTTACCAATATCCATATCCATTAGCTTTTAAAGACCTTAGTAGCAATAGAAGCTCCAAACAATGACAATAAGAATACAACATTCAACAATTAAGAGTGAACAGTGATAACTATTTTCAATAATAACCACTCATTTTGATGCGAAGGTGTTTGGAGCACGAAATCCCCGAAAGCATGGCAAGCATTTTGCTGCTGAGCTTAATAACTATCATTTACTAAATAGATTAAAATGCACTACTATAGTTAAAATATCCCTGCATTCATTACAAACACCGAAGGGGTCATAGAACAATCTTAGCAATATGTCACAACCGTGAGGGAATGATAGTATAATAAATAAAATAGAGTCCTAAACAGAAAACATATCTAAAAGAACAAGCAAACGGACTTCTCTCCAAATGTATCATCTTTCTAATGGAAGAACAATAATTTGCACAATAAAACTGATCAAAAGTTATAGAAATTTTCTCCTGCAACCCAAGGCTGTGAAGCAATAAGCTAATTAAACGGACAAATAAAAAGATTTTTGAAGGTTAAGAAAGTGAACTTTAGAATCAGCACAAGCACAGTAAAAAAATGACTTCTAAACCTAAAAGCAAGCAAACCCTCGCAAAACGATAATTCCGAAGAAACATCTCAAGGTACTGAAGCATGAACATCTCTAGGTACTGAAGCATGAACATCTCTAGGTACTGAAGTATGAACAAGCAGCTAATTTAGTTATAAAAATTTTATTTAAAAAAAAACTCAAAACAAGAACAGTTTCGAAAGAAAAAAAAAAGACCTTGTAAAACAAATCCTCAATTTCTCTCTCACGAATGTCGCCAGGCAGATTGCCCACGTAAATAATCCGGCTCTCGCGGCTACTCATATTTCCTGTACCAACAAAGAAGAAAGAAATTTTCTTTTTCAGTAATTTCGATATCGTAACCTCGAAAATCAAGCCAAGGGCTTGTAGCACCGGATTTCTAGTAGGAGAAAGAGGGATCTTAGAGTAAAATTTCCGAGACGTCAAGTCGAAATGTAGCCGAGAAAAAGAGAACGAAAGATCAGCAAAATTGAAAACGCCGGCGCTTCGTTATGGAAGAAGGGTTAGCGAGATAACCTAAGATGCGTGGGAAGGGCAATGGGAAGGCGTCCTCTGAGATACGAGTGGGTTAGGTTAGACGGTATATATACACGGAAGTCGGCCTTCCCCTGTTCTATTTTTCTAATAATCTGCAAATGCGAAATCGTCCTTCAAAATGTATAAAAATTTAATATATATAAAACTTCATATTCACTCACATAATATTCAATTTTTAAAATAATAAAAAATAACACATCCCCATTAGCTTTTCATTTTTTTTCACACTTACTATAACTCCCATCAATATCCTTCTCTAACAAGAACTCATGCCCTCACCTCTCATTGAGATTTCCTCATCATTTTTTCTTCTTCATTTTTGAACGCAGTCTCCTATGAGATTGCAAACTACATATCAGTATTTACTGTACACCGACTGCAATATAAGATATATGATAATTAGCAATGTAAATCTTCTACCCACTAATGGGTGTACCCATACCCACCCACCCAATGATTGGGTACATAGGTGGGTGTGGGTGTGGGTACATCACGACTTTCTCATCTTTTTTCTTCTTTATGGGATTTACATGCCACCGACTAAAACTTCTATTGAGATTCCATGACTTTCTCAATTTAAAAATTTATGAAATTTCAAAAGAAGCTCATGAAAAGAGTTAATGGAGTGATACTTTAATGAATAGAAATTTTTAAGTATTAGATGTGGTATATATATACACTGGTAAAATTACACTTTTGCCGGTGAATAAAATTTTACAAAAAAAAATATATATTATAAAATATAAAATTATATATTTACTTACGTGAACTAATAAGTTTATCAATAAAAATAATTATAATAATGATCATTTATATTTATATCAATAATGATCATTTATGTTACTATCAATTCACTATCATTTATGTTAATAGAGTTTTAAAATTAAATTAATATGTTGTGTGCATGTTGGTAGGCTTTTTAAAATTAATTAAAAAATATTTAGAAGTAAAAAACAAAGTTTCATTTTAATAACAAGATATAACGCTTTATTGATAAATGCACACTATGGTCATATACTCAATTAATAAAGGTCATAACAAACATATTTAACAGCATATTTGTTCTTAAGAATTAGTTCATTTCAAGATAAAGTATAAATCATATCAAAATCTATTGCACATATTAACTTAAAGCGAGAGTCTTGGAGTTACATGAGATATTAAGCAACTAAACCATAAAGCAAAACAAATCCCATTGGAAGAGAAATTTGGACTCACTACTTAGGAGTATAGATAAAAGGTTAATAAGTCAACTACTATGCATTGAGTTCTCTATTGATCTGTAGGGTTAGCTTTAAATTTGGAAATTTTCTGTTTTGCTTCTCAATGTCATCCATAAATATGAAATGCTAACCATGAACAATTGTTAGAGCTATTAATTATCCAAAAACACATGTAAAGGGAAGAGAGTCATTTCCATTATAAGAAGAAAATGATTTCAGCTTAGCTCTTTGAGGGTTGTCAATGAGCATTCAACTGAGAAAAACATCATACCAAATTGATTCATATAAATGGTATCTGCAATAAGAAATCATTGCTTGTAATGAAAAGTAGAATGAAAATATACAAGAGATCTATCTACGTTATTTTATATATACAAAAATCAGCATATTCGTCATTGGAGTCGCTTGAATCGCTGAAAACAAATAAAAGACAAACAAATTAGTATAAAGTTTAAGGCTTAAGTAGTACAAAGTTGTAAGCTATATTCTAATTACAATATAAAAAATGTAAGAATTGATATTCGTAAGTTTTTCATATAAAAAAGGGAATATTCATAGCTTTAATACCAATACAAATCACTGTATTTTTTAGTCCAAAGAATGACAATGTTATACACCCAAAATTTCCTAAGGAAATTTATTCAAAATTCTATTAATGTTATAATGATCTTATTATTGAAATTAATTTCCAAAATTTAATTCTGAGAAGCTAATCTGACACAAGTAAATGCATGAAATTTACATTAAATATCTCTAAGCAGATATTATATTAATGAAACTCTATAATGAAAAAATTTGTATGTTATACATAGTTTTTAATATTATCTAAATTATATATCAACATATCAAAGACTCGAGTTAAATGAAGATAATGCATGCATAAAGCTGTCTCTAATGAAAGTTGTATTAAATCACTCATAAAAATATGACTATCAATCAAATTTTCATAAAAAATAAATCTCAAATCTCCAAATAATGAGATATGAAATTTTCACTATAAAAAGTCATTAGATAGAAATCAAATGATTTTCATATTATATAAATTACTAATGCTAAAATTTGATCTATTTAATGATGTTTAGGTGATATCTAAAACATGATTGATATTAACAATTCTTAAAATAAAATTTTTTTAGGCTAAAATAGAACAAATTCTAATCATATAATAGTAAACATATTATTGTTATTAGATGCTCCTATTCTTAGCTTACTTTCATTTCATGATCAAGATGGATGCACAACCTAATATTTAACTTTGAAGAAAGAAGATTATTAATTTGAATTGTAGAATGATTTTAGTACAATAAATATGTTATGAATATGATTAAATTAAAATTGAAAAGTTAAAAAAATTCTTAGTTAATTGAAAGACTAAAAAGAAGAACAAATTAAAGAATCACAACATAAGAAAATATAATAGAAATTTATATAGAAAAAATAAATTAAAACAAAAAGACTTACTTATTAGAGGACAAATCTCAATAATCATTATAACTATTCTGAAGACATTGTTGTGGATTTACAAATTAAAAAGGAGTACAGAACTATCGCATAATTAAATTGAAAATTAAGCAATTAATAAAGACAGAATTAAATAAATTAATAGATTATTTATCAAATAATATACCCACAGTGCATAGACAAGCATGAGAATGACAACGATAATAAAAATAGAAGTTGTATAGATGCATATTATATCAAGAATCATTCTTGTTTGATGAATAAGACCTAAAATAAAGGATGTTTTTTTTTTTTTTTTTAATAACTAAAAAGGATAGTATAACCATAAGCCAACAAGGTCAAGACACGCAATGAGAAAGTTTAAAATACCACATTAGGCTACAAATATCCTAAGTAATCAGAAAATTTAAATAAACCAAAAATGAAATAAAATGAAAAGATGATTGAAGCCCATCAGACTCAGAATCACCAGCTAATTGCCAAGCTTGGACCATCCATTGGAGGTGGAAAATACAGCAAAAAGTCCCAATACCAACCAAATAACCACCAAGGTTGGCAAAGACAAGCAAGGCCATCCAGGGTGGCGTGCATGAAACCTGCCTCATCATAGTCTAACCTCATAGCCTTACCATAATTCAAACAAAAGCCAAATCCCACTAGCAACCAGTGACCACATAAGCAAACAAAGCCAACCAAATAGAGTAGCACCAAAAAAAGAAGGACACATAACACCCCACAAAGAGAATCCCCCCTACTATTTCGATATGGTCATGTGAATATTGAGTTTGCCCACATTCATTGTCTTGATATGGTTAGGTGGATGTGAGGCACCCTCTTTCACTTTGTTTTTTCCTTGGCTATACCCTTGCTACAGGGTAGGGAAAGGAGGGGATCCCCCCTACTTGCTCACCTTTTGGTGACCATTTACTGATATTCCTTTACTCTACTTTGCTTGCCACATTCGGTCAACGCCAACATATAAAGTTCATTAATTTGTTTGCCGCCCTATTGGGGGTCCGTTTGTTGACATTTCTTTTGCTTAAAATCTTGGGTCAAAAGGTTAACCTGGTCAAATTGACCAAGCTAGGCCCTAAGACCTCTACCCTTGTATTCAGTGGGTCAAGCCAAGTCTGTTGAGCCTAGACCCAGGCCTTAGGTCAACCTAGTTGACCCAAATTAACCCAAACACTCCCTATTCAATTTCAAATTTAATTCATGCCTTCTTAAGCTCAAATCTTATCTCTCTTGGACTTAGTAGGTCAGAGCCAACCTATTGGGACCAATCCCCTATCCTGGGTCAATCTGGTTGACCAGGTCAATTGGATTGACTTATTTATCCCATTTGAGCCCAAATTAAATTTAAATCAATTAAAAACCTTCCTTGGGCCCAACGCCTTACTTTCTTTGACCTAATTAACTAAGTTGACCAAGTCAAGCTTTGACTTGGTCAACCCAAGTCTCATTTGGTCAATTTGACCTTTTTAGGTCAATTTGAAGCTCTTTAACATAATTAAACCCTTTCTATTGATCCCTAGGGCAAACCACGCCTAATCTAAGTGGCTTTCCCTCCTAATGAGCTCTAGATTCGACATATATCATCCTTGATAGGTCTAAGCCTTTAAATAGGGACTTAAGGTATCCTTTGAAGGACTTTTTTCTTTTTCTCTCTTCCAAGAGCCCCCAAACCTAAGCCTTCTCTTAAGTAAGTTCCTTAGACTTCTCTTCACCTTCCTCCACCCAAATCCACCGTTAAACTCTTACCCATGGTGAGATCTCTGGCAAACCGATGACAAATAGCTTCCAAAGCAAATTCTCGTATATCTAAGGCGTTTAAGATTTTGATTCCTTCTACAACTAGGAGCATTCACCCTATATAAGTCTAAGGCTAATTAGGAAACTTTCTAGATGTTGGCCTTAAAAAAAATTGATCTGTCTATCCATCTTTTATAAAGACTGGATAGCATAGAGTTTATGCCCTTAGGTGGTTAGCTGCTTTTCTTTTCAGGCAGGATATAAGCTCAGATGTATTAGCTACGATGCGGGTGTTAGTGTTAGGTGTAAAACATTAAACCCACCTTAGATTTAGGGTTCAAGGCTACTATATTTGGTATCTCATAGTACGTCTCATCGGTAGGTAAGTTCCATTTTCTTTAGAGACTATAAATCCTATCTATCTGCAACACATGAATGATGCCATCTCCATCCTTTCCTTATGTATGTTCTGAGTGTGTTGTCTTCCTTTCTCCAGTTTTCTTCTCAGTGCTTTAGTCCCTTTGTATGTTGGTATGTATCCTGCATGTTGACTAAGCCCACTTGAACCCTTTCTTTCCCTTTGAGTAGGATTTCCTGTTGATATAGTTGCTATTTAGTTCTTGTGTATTTGATGTTCTTGCAACTTGTATGTTTTTTTATGATTCCAAGTATTATTGCTTTGATTATTATTTCTCATAATAGATTTTGGAAAAATTATTTTGTTTTTGTGTGTACTAACATTTCAGAAAAATCATACTCCAGATTATTGAAGACTTCAAATCAAGATTAGTTTAGAGTTTACTGTAATTTAAATATGTATTTTCCATTTAATTGAGTTTGAGAGAGTGTGGTTGTAATTGCGTAACTGAGCACACATACATACCAGGGGAGGGTTTAAAATTCACATTTTTTAACATGATCGTACTATATGATATTAGTTCGTATGGGATGATCTAATTAGTTATTTTTCCCAAAAAGCAGTCGAACGAATAGAAATGAAAAATTTCTAAGTATGGATCATATTGTACGAACAAAGTTAGTACATGCATTTCAGAGTACAAAATGGGTGGGTCCTTGTTCGCTTAAAAAAAAAATTTCTAAGTATGGATCGTACTGTACGAACCTGATTTGTACTTGCCTTCCAAAGTACAAAGTGGATGGGTCTTTTCTTTCTAATTTTTTTTTTTTAAGTATGGATCATACGGGACGATCACAGTTAGTAGATGCTTTCATGAGTATGATATGGACGGGTCCATTCTTGCTCAAAAATATTTTTTCTAAGTATGGATCGTATGGGATGATCCCAATTCATACATGCCTTATAGAGTATGAAATTGTGATGTCTCTTTTCGTCCCGACATTTCATTCAAATGAATTTGAAAATTTTTTATAACATATCGTACTGAACGATAATGTTATCATACGTACACCATCAAGAGTATGAAATATTAGGGCTCCTTTTCGTACTAACAAACTCGAAAAAAATTTCTTACTTTTTGTCCCGGACGAACATGGAGTGTGAATGGTTCACATGATTACTCAAAAGTAAGGATCTTTGTGTGATTTATGTTTTTCATTCTTTCTCTTGTCTTTCTGGATTGCTCATAAGAAGATATTTGAAGAAGAATCAGTTCTCTACCAACACTTAAAGGGTGTGAAATGATGACAGTTCTTTGCCGACACTTTGAGAGTGTGAACAGCCGATGATTCTCTACCGACACTTGGAGAGCATGGAAGGATAACGGTTCTCTACCAACACTTTTAGAGCATGTAAGGATGACGGTTCTCTGCCGACACTTGGTGAGTGTGAAAGGATGACGGTTCTCTATCGCACTAGAGATTGGTGAAAGAGAGTTTTGTAAAGGCTTCTCTGCCTTGCTGTGGGGGCAAAATGAGAGTCACTTTGGTAATAGTGTAATACCTGAAGAGGAAGTCTTCAAAGAGTGGATGTAGGTCGTGTTTGACTGAACTACTATAAATTTCTGTCTTTTAAATTTCTGCATTTTATTTACTGCAGGTTATTTTTTGTGATTGAAAAGTTTTATTTTAAAACTTTAATTAACCTGCTTTGTAAATTAACAGTTTCAAATTTTAAAATCCAAGAGAATTTTTAAATTACCAGTTCACCCCCCCACTTGGTTAGCCTTGGGACATTAGTTTAGGTTTAATAACCTAATCTTGATTCAACAAGAATTAACAAGTGATATCAGTGCTTTATTTTAAAACCATAAGTTTAGACTACTTTTTGAAAAATGAGCATGGCTACTTTTGGAAATCAAAATACACCGGAAGGGTACTCGATCTTAATTCAAGAAGGATATATTAAACCAACTAGATTGGTTAATGGCATTAGAGTTGAAACACCCTTTACTGACTGGAATGTAGAACAATATGACTTAGCACAGTTAAATGCTAAATGCTTAAACAGTTTCTTTTATGCACTTAAGTTAGAAGATTACATACAGATTTCCACTTGTAAAAGTGGAAAAGATATATGAGATAGATTTTGTATTACTTATAAATGGACTAATGAAGTAAAGCAATCAAGGCTAAACATCTTGTTATGTGACTATGAATTATTTTGCATGAAACCAAATGAATCTATTTCTGTAATATATACAAGATTTATTCAAATAGTCACTTCTTTGCATGTATTATGTAGGAAATTAACAAATGTTGAATTAGTGAATAAATTACTTCGGTGTTTGCCTACTACTTATGATACTAAGATAACTGCTATAATAAAATCTAAAGATTTAAATGTTTACTCTATTGCCAATCTTCTTGGATCACTAATTGCTTACAAGCAAGGAGTGAGTCAAAGAAAAACTAATGCAGGAGAATAATGAAAGGAGAAGAATATAGCACTGAAAGTGGAGGAATCGAAGAGTGATCAGTCACAATCAGAGGATGAGGATGATATTACCTTGATGACTAGACAATTCAAGAGCTTTATTAAAAGGAAGCAGAGGAGATGCCAGCAGTGGAACAGAGGTAAGTTTAATAAAAATATTATAGTTTCTAATGATGTGATTTTCTATGAATGCAAGAAACCTAGACATATAAAATAGGATTGCCCTAATCTCATAACAACTCTTAGGAAGGAGAAGGTAGAGAAGAGAGCAAATGTGAAGAAGGACAAGAAGAGATTGCAAAGAGCTTTTTGGGCAGCTCAACTTCAGATTTGTCAGAAACATAAAAGGAGGAGGTGAAAGTTCATTAAGGATGTTAGGCCCTTAAGAACTAGCCCAAGGCTAACCAAGAGGGAGGGGGTGAATTGGTTTTTTTTTATTAAAAAAAGCTTCTTACAATCAAAGCACAATAATCACAAGCCAAAATCACCACTTAAAATAAGTGCGAAAAAATTAAATACGGAAGCAGTAAAAAAAAATACAAGGGTTTATAGTGGTTTGGTCAACTCGACCTACGTCCACTCCCTAGAGGCGCCCTCCGAGTATTGCACTATAAAAGTGACTCTCTTTTAGCTCCCACAGCTAGGCGGAGAAGCCCTTATAAATAACTCCTTTTTTCCACCCCTGGCAAGGTAGAGAACCCAACTCCTTTTGCTTCATCCTGAAGTAGGTAGAGAACCTTGATCGATCGCTGAAGCTTACCTTTTCCAACCCTTCCAAGGACAAGAGACTCTAGTGGAAGAAGAAGTGAAACAATGCTTAGAGAAACCCTTGTGAATCTCCCTCAAAAGCTCCCCCTCACAAGATCCTTTCTCTCTCTCCTCTAGGCTTTCTCAGGTCAAGACAGTAGCAAAAGAATGTTCAAAATGTTAAACAATAGCTCTTAAATAGAAGAGCTTCAAAATAGCTCATTAACTTCAATTTGCCGACATTATCGTCCAGGACGATAGGTATATCGTCATGTAGGATCAGTGCAATTTAAGCCTAATCAGCCATGATGATCTGGGACGAAAAGAAGAAAATTATTTACATCGTCCAGGCCGATAAACTATCGTCCTGTACAATTAGTTCAAACCACAGATTAACAGCTAGATAACCACACTAAAAAGAGTTCGGGATGATTCCAAAATAGCTTGATCGTCCTGGACGATTAGTTCTAATCAGAGAAAAATCGTCCAGAGCATTGCCCAAAATTTATCTGGTCGATACTGATCATCCAGACCATTGCCCGAAATTTGAGCTATCTGATATCGATCGTCCAAGAGAAACTAAGGTTTTTTGAACTGATCGTCCTGGTCGATCTTGTGATGATCTAGGACGATGTGATCATATCAATCATCCTTAATTGCTTGTATTAATTGCCATATTAATTTAGGCATAATTGTATCATATCGTCTAGGCCAATACAGGATCATCCTGGTCGATTTCCATAAATAAAGAATGTAGAGAGAGTTGCTATTTGCATGTTTTATATTCTTACAACTTGTATTGTTTTGATGATTTCAAATATTATTATTTTATATATCTCCTAACACTTTTTGGAAGATTTATTTTTTGCTCTAGTGTGTACTAACATTTCAGGAAAATCAACTCCAAGCGATGAAGACTTCAATATATTCATTTGTAAATTATAAGTTTTTAAATAAGAGGGAGTGATTATAATTGAGTGAAAAATCACAACACACATTCTTGTGGGACAATTTTTGTAAACTGATTGTACGGGATGAACCTGGTTCGTACGGGACGATCATGTCTGCTGACCTCGATTTTGCCCAAGCATGGGCATGGTAGACTGAGTTGACCAAGTCAATATTTGACTTGGTCAACCCAAGTCTTAATGGGTCAAAATTGACCCATTAAGCCCTTTTTGAGTCCAATTCAAATCCAAATCGAATCGAATCCATTTCATGGCCCAATCCTCATGCCCTATTGACCTAATTGACTGATTTGACTAAGCCAAGCATTGACTTAGTCAAATTTGGCCATAAATAGGTCATAATCACCTATTTGAATGAGATTAATGGCTAATAAATGGAATTTAAAGCCCCCTCTATTTTGAATTGCAACCCACGGCTAAAACTGACCTATTTCCCTCCAAATCACCTCAGGAATTAATCCCAACCGTTCACCTTAGGTTTAGGGTCCTTAAATAGCAAAATTTTGATCTTTTTTTGGACTTTTTGGCTCTTGCTCTTTGGAGAGACCACCTCAGGCCTCCAAACTTTTGGTGAGAGCTCCCACTTCCTTCCTCCATCTTCCCCTATCGAATCCCGACGGTCAGACCCCGTTGGCGGCAAAATCCTGGCGACCCGAAGGCTTGGACGGTCAAGGCTTCGATCCCATCAATCCAGAGCTCGTTTGATCGTGGTTTCAACTAGGAAAACTTATGAGGACAGTCTACAAGCTCAACCGTGTCGAGAGTTTGAAGATCGGACGGTAAAATCTCGCGTAATCCCTTAGAATAGCTTAAACACTTAGATTAAAATAGCTCTTTGTAGGGTTTATAACTTTTCAAAATAATAGTCCCCCATGATTTCTGTACACCTATAGAACTTATGCTTAAAATTTCATTAAATTTCATCCATTAAATCGAGAGAAACATTAGAAATAGGGATTTAGGGTTTCGGTCGTCCGCCTGTGCGAGCTCCCCGCAAACCGGACCGTTGATCTTCGAATCAACGGATCCGATCGAGTCGGAAAGCAGGTCCGTCCAGCTGCGCGGTCTGCCTGGGTGTAGGGATCTCGGTTCGCCAGGATCACAGCCGTCCGTCCACTCCCACGGGTGATCCAACGGCCGGCGAGGCCGGCTGACGTGTTTAAGTGACTGTGGCCCGCGGTCTTTGATTGCGGCATGATTGCCGCAATCATTGGTTGGCTGTGCCAATCATTGCGCCGCCGCCAATCATTATCCGAAGTCCCGGGAGCCTCTCCCGATCCGCCACGTGTCCCGAGCGGGTCCCGCCACCCGATTTTTATAAAATAAATATTAAAAACTTATTTTAAAACTGTTTTAACTTCAAAAAATCGCCAAAAATTCATTTTTCGTCCGATTTTTGCGTGCAATATATCGTTTTGTTCGTATTTTCGTTCTCTACACTACAAATTTTTTTTTATTAAAATAAGATATAAATTTTTTAATTATTAATAAAATAGTAAGAATAATATTATTTTAAGTATATTATTTGAATTATTTTGTTAATATTATATTATATTATTATTATTTTAATTATAATACTAATGAATATATTATTTTAACTTAACTTTGCTACTTATTATTATTATTATTATTTCTATGTTATTTTATTCATTTAAATATATATATATATATATATATATATATATATATATATATATATATATATATATATATATATATATATATATATATATATATATATATATATATATAAATGTATTTTTCTAATAATTAAATATTGTAATTAGTTAAATACTATTACTAATTAAAATATTACTATTATTGCATTTTTTTTAAATTGCTTTAAATTCCAGAGCTATTAAAGTATTATTTTATACTATTTTTAATAATTATTTTGAAGTATTATTTATTTTAAATCTTTTTTTTAAACCTATTTATTATATCCAAACTTTCAAAAACCATAACTTTCCTGTTTTGAATCCGCTGTCGACGCACAACACCTTGATTTGAACGTATTTGAATTATGTACATTCTGAAACTAGTTTTACTTGGAATTTTTGAACTTTTCGGCAGTTATTTTACAAACAGCCAATAGTACTATTTTTAAAACTATTTAATCATTGTCTTTAAACTTTGAAATTACATAACTTCTTCATTTTAAGTCCGGTGTCGACGCACAGCGCCTTGTTTTGAGCGTATTTGAATTCTGTATACTTTAGAATTAGTTTTACTTAAAAGTCTTGATCTTTCTGCAGTTATTTTAAAAACAGCAAAATAGCACTATTTTAAAATATCCTATAATTATACTTAAACTTCGGAAAATCATATCTTCGTCGTTTTAAATCGGATTTTTGTGTATTGCCCCTCGATCTTTTCAGAAAAATGTGTATTTTATTTTGAAACTGTTTGCAGGCACTGATTTTGACTGTTTTGGCATATCACTGTTTGAGTTTGATTATTTGGGTATTTTTTATATTGAATATTGATTATAACAATTATTTTCAGGATACAAACTATTTTCAAATCGTTTTGAGGCCTCGATTGGGTGATCAGTGGGTCTCCTTATATCTATGTAGTATGAATCGACTTACTTTTTTTAATTATTTTATTTTTCAAAATATATATTTATATTTATAAGTATTTTGAAACTATTTTAAAATTACTTATAATTAAATCCTACTTTTTGGGAGACCTACTATTTCATGAAATTTTAAATATGGGTTTTAGATATGAAGAGCAATCATGGGGGAGAGGATTAGTGGGTGATTGAGTTTCAATCATTCACTAATTCCTCCATTAGGTGTCTTTCATTTTATTTTTCGTAGATTACATGTGTAGGTCGCACCACGAGCACTTAGCTTAGGCTCTCCTAGATCTAAGGACATGGTGTGTTTATTTCATTATTGTACTCCCATACATTTATTACCTTGAGGGTTAGCTAAAACATCACTTTAAACTCCTACAATGTAGTGACACCCTAAGGACAATAATTAAGGACCCGTCTAGCGAACTTAGAAGTCTTCTAGGAGCTAGGATAGATCACTGATTGACACCAAAACCTCAACATTTAAACTTAGTGACACCATAAACCTCCTTGAATTTTCTGGAAATTTTTAGGAGTCTTTAGACCCCTTAATTAACCAACCATAATCAACTTATTAAATAAGGCCCCGAGACCTCCCGAAAATTACAATAAATGTATTTTAGGTCAGAAAATTACCCATAATACTTCAAACTGACAAGAATATGATCATTGACCTTAGATAAATAGGTCTCCCTAGTTTGATTTCAGGTTGAACCATAATTTGATCATAGATGGGAATTATCATTTTGCCCCTAATAAATTATTAAAAATTATTAAAAATTCCAAATTTTTCCCAAACACTTGGGATCACTTTCTCAGGTCATCCCGGACCTTTGGGAGTGATTCCGATCAGTTTGGAGCACATTTGGATCAAAACAGTAAAATAGGTCATTTCCTAGTTAATTTAAAAAATTCCCTTAATTACCTGATCTTTAAAAATTCAAAACTAATTGTAGAAAATTCCAAATTAGACAAACTCACTTGCATTGGACTCCAATTAGGGTCTAGTATTTATTAAAAATCTTAGGTTTTTAGAAATTGGCTTAGATTAGAAAGTCAACCTTTTGGTCAACCATAGCTCATTTAGGGTCCGAAACTTAGAAAATGCATAACTTTGGATAGGAAACTCCAATTTCAATGTATTACCTGTCTAACTACTCGTATTAAGGTCTAATATTTTCCTAAGGTGATAGGAGATCCAAACCTAGCCTCTTTCCCCTGGTGACTTTTTGGATCCTTAGTCTAGTTCCTAGGAGGACCCAGAACTTTCTAAAATTGGCTAATGCAATTTAAACTTCAGATATGAATACCCTAAGCTCTTAAAATTGATCAACAAATTGAAATAATTAAAATCGACCTAATTCACTAATATTTGAATTTCAATTAAAATATCCTTTTCTGACTTCCAACATACCTGAACTCTAGATAACTTTAACTAACCGTCCAACTAAGGATATACCTAATCCACACAAGCCTTACACACACATAGAATTGTTTGTTAGGGCACCACTTCTAGATTTAAGCTAGGCCGCTGGATGTTTATTTTCTGCTGTGTGCTGGAGCTTTTCATAGTTTTCACTGCATGCTGTTTGAAATTGTTGGTGTGTTTGCTTACTTTTTCTGCACTCTGGATGTGAGCGTTAGACTTACCCATAGGTTAGGAGCGCCATATATATATTGTTCTTCCGTGCAGGTGGCCATTCTCAAGCTAATAAAAAGGGGGGAGCAATGTCATAATTTCTAATAATATTTTATGCAGGTGCTTGCTCAGCTCCCCCTAAATAAAATTAGGGCTAAATTAATTATAACTGCACATGTGGAGTGCTTAGCCCTCATAATTAAGAGCATGGCTTGGCACAGGGTCAATGGTGTTAGCACTTTTATTCTCATATAAACTGCTTGAGATTTTTATTAGGATAACCTTGCAGAGATTCTTAGATTTACTATTTTCAATTAATATAAATTTGTATGTAATAATTGTTAAGAGTTGTGAAAACAACTTTTGAGTTGAGATATTCTTATCTAGCTCAGATTCTAAAAGAAGAAGGAATCCTTAAGGGGAGAGTCTTCTTCCATTTGGAAGATCGAGCTGGATGGCTTTAGATATCAAAAGAGAAAAGGCAATACCCCCATACTGGGGGAATTGTCTCTTCTTTTGGATATTCAAGCCACGACGGATCCAAGGAGTCCAAGGAGGAGAGATCCAAGGAGTCAGAGGGGGAGAGATCCAAAAAGTCCAGGGAGAAGATATCCAAGAGACTAATGATTTGAAGACTCAATATCCCACTCATAGTTGTTGGCATCTGTCATTGGCTTAGAAATTCGGGTTGTTGGCAGTGGTGCCCGGCCACTTTATTTTTTGCATATCTGGGGTGTAATAAGGGCAATTTGCCTATGGCCATTTAGTTGATTAATTTTGGATTTATATTGATGTACTTTCCTGGTTGTGCAGTAGAAATACCTGCTTTTCTTATGTTTCTTTTATTGCATGCCACTTTTGTTTTTCGCCTGGATTTCCGTTAGGCTATCTAAGGGTTATAAAATTTTTCTATTCATAACTAACTCCTAAAATTTTAAGTTCTAAATAACATAGAAACTTAACGAACCTAGGGAACTGCCGGAACCATCTGGGGTCGCATACATATTACTGCATTTTCTTTCTCCTTCTAATAAGACATCTCCCTGCCTACGAATAGAGTTCGGATAATCTGGCCTATGAGGATGAAGTGCCGAACCTAGGGAGACCCAGTCTTTTCTAAAACTTATTTTATATAAGCCTATTTTTAAAATTATATAGCATTCATGAGCTGACATTTTAACTAGCATGCATTGCATTAGTAACCAACTAAATAAAATTTATTTGCATTAGCTAGGAGCATCTGGCCCTATATAAGTCTAGAACCAATTAGGAAATTCTCTAAATGTTGGTCTTATTTCTAAAAACTGTACCTCCCACCCATATTTCATAAATGGCTTAATACCATAGATTTAAAGTGATTAGGTGGTTAGCTGGCTCCCCCAATCCAGGCCGGGATAAGTCCAGGTTTTGCATGACATTAGTTAGGACACGGGTCTTAGTGTTTTGTAGAGCACTAAGCCCAATATAGATTTAGGATTCGAGGCTACTACATTCGGTCTCATAGTATGCCTTAAATAGTAGGTAGGTCCCTTCTTTCTAGGGACTATAAATCATACTTATCCGCGTAACAGGATGACGCCACCTCCATTTTTTCTCTCACGCATGTGATCGAGTGTTTGATTTCTTTTCTCCAGTTTCTATTTAGTGCCATAGAGCCTCCGAATGCTGGTATGAGCCACGCATGTTGATTCAGCCCTTCGGACCTGTCTTCCTTTTGGATAGGATTTTCTAGTCTATACCCATATGCCAATCCCACTTTATAAGAGGATAATGTATGAACCTTAATCGAGAGTTTTCCCAGGCTCTGGTCTGGGATGTAATTAACTACGGGGGCTTGAGCCCGTGGGAAACTCGGTCGCACATCTACTAAACCCCATTTGAACTGTTGTATCGGGTGGGGGAAATCTGTGACTAGGTCATGTATATTGCTACCCATCGAGGTGTGTTGGTGAAAGCCTCTATCCCTAATGGTTAGTCGTATGCACGATCCAATCTGTCCCATCCAAATGACCCGTTCGCACGGTGCTCTTTCGGAGGTCCACAATGTCAATTAACCCCTCGGAAGAGCAATGGATCGAACAGGTGGGTAGAAAATTTTCTAAGTCCTAATCGTCCAGGATGAATTTAATATTCATCTCAAGAAGAACGTCTTGGGATTCTCACCTTGCACTGTTTGTCTAGACGAAAAATATGGTTCGTACCAGGACGAAGCTCTCTGTATGAAATCATACATGACGAAATAAATTTTCGTCCCTGGACGAAGCTCTCTGTATGAAATTGTACATGACGAAATAAATTTTCATCCCTAGACGAAGCTCTCTGTATGAAATCGTACAGGACGAAATAAATTTTCTTCCCTAGACAAAACTCTCTGTATAACATCATCCCAGAACGAAACCTGTTCGTCTCAGGACGAACTGAACCGACTTACGTCAGTTGGTTACGTCTTGTAGAGTTTTGGGAACCGACATATATAATAACCGTTTCGTACCTGACGAACATAGTTCGTACAAATATACATTAGGATCGTTTCTAACACTTTAAGTAAAATCGTCCAGGATGATCCACGATCGTACGGGACGATCCACTGCGTACAGAATTGAAAACTTGTAGTTTTTGGGCAGTTTTTTTGTCTTTTGTATATATAGTTCAAATTAGACTGCCACCCAATCTTTTTGCTCATTGATCTTTATGCCTATTGGAAGAAGAGTAAAGGAGAGAGTGAGAGAGAGCAGTCAAAGAAGGATTTCTACCACTAGAGCGTGAAGACTTTGCATGATATTCAAAGGTAAGATTTCCTACTTGTGATTTGAGATTACTTCTCTCTTTTTCTTTCTTCATTCTAGATTTCTTGTGAAGAGATCTGTCAAGGAGATCCGGTTCTCTGCCGACACTAGGAGAGTGTGAAAAGACGAAGGGTTCTCTTCCCATACTAAGAGAGTATGAAAGGACGAAGGGTATTAGAGTTTTGTTTCAAAATTATAAGTTGAAACTTCTTTTTTATTAACGTAGATGGCTACATCTGGAAACCGAAATACACCTGAGGGTTACTCTATTACTAGAACTCCATTGTTTGATAATATACCTTTTGATTTTTGGAAAATACGCATTTCTATTTTTATACAGTCACTTGATTATCGTATATGGATCTTAGTCCAAGAAGGTTATATAAAACCAACTAGATTAGTTGATCGAGTTAGGCTAGAAACACCTTTTGCAGATTGGACTATAAAAGAACGTGACTTAGCTCAACTAAATGTTAAATGTTTAAATAGCTTCTTTTGTGATTTAAAATCTGAAGACTACATGCGGGTTTCCACTTGCAAAAGTGGAAAGGACATATGGGTTAGACTTTGTATAACTTATGAGGGGACTAATGAGGTTAAGCAATCAAGACTTAATATCTTGTTACATGATTATGAATTATTTCGCATGAAACTAAATGAATCCATTTCTGATATGTACACAAGATTTACACAAATTGTCACCTCTTTGCATGCACTTGGTAGGGAATTAACGAATGCTAAAATGGTTAATAAGATTCTTCATTGTTTACTTACTGCTTATGATGCTAAAATTACTACAATTACAGAGTCTAAAGATCTAAACATTTATTCTATTGACAATCTTCAAGGTTCACTCATTGGTTACGAGTAAGGGGTTAGTCAAATAAAGATTGATGTAGGTGAACCATAAAAGGAGAAGAATATAACACTAAAAGTGGAAGAGTCCGAGAGTGAACACTCACAATCTGAGGATGAAGACGATATTGCATTAATGACTAGACAATTCAGAAACTTTCTGAAGAGGAAGCAGAAGAGACGCCAACAATGGAATAGAGGTAAGTTTAACAGAAATGACAATGTTTCTAATGAAGTGATTTGTTATGAATGCAGGAAACCAGGTCATATCAAGATTGAATGCCCAAAACTCAAAGCCACTCCTAGCAAGGAGAAACCAACTGTAAAGAAGGGCAAGAAGAAGTTTCAAAGAGCTTTTTGGGCGGACTCAGCTTCAAATTCATGAAAGACTGAAAAGGAAGAAGAAGTCACCAATCTTTGCTTGATGGTAGATAGTCTTGATCAATTAGATCAAGAAGATGTATGTTACTTAAGTTATGATGAATTGTTTGAAGTTTCTGAACACATGCATGACGCATATAGGAAAATGAAAAAGATGCATGCTAGTGTAAGTTTAGAATTGGAAGAACTTAAGAAAGAATATGAAATCCTTAGGAAAGATCATGCTTTAATAGATGACAACCATAAGAAATTACTTGATGAATATGATGATCTGAATAAAAATTATGAGATTTTAAAATCATCCTATGCGGATCTTGAAAAAGAATTTTAAAAATTTAAGGATGAATTAGAGAGCAAAACATATCGAAATAATTATACAAATCGAATCTTGGAAGATATTAATTCATTTTATAAGTTGAAAATAAAAGCTCTCGAGGATAATAAGATACCCCCCAAACTTGAAGATTTTACAAATCCTAAAATTTATCTTAAATATATGGAATCCCTTAGAAGACAAACAAATGGTAGAAGACTTAGGAATACTTTTCCTAATGTTAAATGTAATAATTATGGATTAGTTGGACATATAGCACGCACCTGTACTTTGAAGATGAAATCTCATTTGGTATGGAGACCTAAGATGCATAAACTTAGATATATCATACATGCATCTGATTATAAATTGCTAAAAGGTGAACCCAAACTTGTTTGGGTTCTCATGTCTAACATTTGATATTTTTGCAGGGTCGCTCTCATACAAGACCTCGTGAGAGCATATGGTACCTGGACAGCGGATGTTCAAAGCATATGACTGGAGATACTGCTCAATTCATAACGCTGGAAGCTAGGAGTGGAGGCAAGGTTACACTTGGAGATAAAACCACAAAGAAGGTGGTTGGATCAAGTATGATTGGAAACTTGAAATTTTTTTTATAAATAATGTGTTATTGGTTGAAGGCTTAAAGCATAATTTGTTAAGTATAAGTCAGTTATGTGATAAGGGTTATAGCGTAAAAGTTTTTCCTACTAGCTGCATATTAAGCATAAATGGTAAAGATGTATTGAATGGAAAAAGGGTAAATAATGTCTATATGCTAGATTTAAATTGCATTCATACTCCTACTGCCTTTTATTAATTAAACTATCTCTGATGAGTCATGACTTTGGCATAAGAGACTTTGTCATTTTAGCATGAAAAATCTTAGAAAGATTACCCCAAAGAACTTAGTATGAGGTATACCAAAACTAGACTTTAATAAGGACCTCCTTTGTGATGCATGTCAATTTGGTAAGCAAGTGAAGTCATCTTTTCAGTCCAATAAGGATCTTAGGACTAGTAAACCTTTGGAAATCTTACACATGGATCTTTTTGGATCAGTTGCCACTGTAAGTCTAGTAGGGAAGGTATTTGGATTTGTTATAGTGGATGATTACTCAAGATTCACTTGGGTTAGATTTCTATTTCATAAGAGTGAATCATTTGAGGAATTTAGAAATTTTTTGACTTGGATTCAAAGGAAATTAGGGTGTGAAATTGTTTCTATACAAAGTGATCATGGAGGAGAATTTGAGAATGAAAGATTTGAAAACTTTTGTAAAGAGAAAGGAATTGATTACAATTTTTCTACCCCCAGAACCCCTCAGCAAAATTGGGTAGTCGAAAGGAAAAATAAAACATTAATAGAAACCGCCCGAGCAATATTGGGAGAATACTCACTTCCTAAATATTTTTGGACTGAGGTGGTTAGCACTGCATGTTATGTTCTGAATATGGTGAATGTGAGATCCAATTTAAATAAAACACCCTATGAGTTGCTAAAAGGGAGAACACCTAATTTGTCACATTTGCATGTTTTTAGTTGCAAGGTGTTTATTCATAATAATGGAAAATCTGCCTTAGGAAAATTTGATCCAAAATCAGATGAAGGAATTTTTATGGATATTCAAGTGTTGGAAAATCTTATAGGGTATTCAAAAAAAGAACTTTGGTCATTGAAGAGACCACATATGTTGTATTTGATAAATCTAGAAATTTGGAAGAGCCAAATGTTATTGAAGATGAGATTGAGGATAACTCCCAAAATATTGATAGATTAAACTTAGAAGAAAATGTGGAAGAGAATTTGGAGATAGAAAACCCTTTGCCTAGATATTTGAGATTTTTTAAAAATCACCCAAGGGAATTTATTATAGGTGAACCTAGTGAGGAAGTTAGAACTAGGCGTAGATTAAACAAGGAAGTCAATCATTCAGCCTTTATTTCAACTATAGAACCCACTAATATTGATCAAGCACTTTCTGATGAATTTTGGATATTGGTCATGCAAGAAGAGTTGAATCAATTTGTAAGAAATAAAGTTTGGGAATTAACTTCAAGGCCAAAAGATCATAGCATAGTTGGAACTAAGTGGGTATTCAAAAATAAAATGAATGACTCATGAATAGTCATTAGAAATAAGGTTAGATTAGTTGCTAAGGGGTATAATCAGATTGAAGGAATTGATTTTGAGGAGACTTTTTCCCCTGTAGCTAGACTTGAAGCAATTAGGGTTTTGTTAGCCTTTGCTTGTTTTAAGGGTTTCTAATTGTTTCAAATGGATGTGAAAAATGCATTTTTAAATGGGGTAATTGAAGAGGATGTTTTTGTAGAACAACCTCCTGGTTTTAAAAATTTTAAATACCCAAATCATGTTTTCAAATTGAAAAAGGATTATATGGATTAAAGCAGGCACCTAGGGCTTGATATGAGAGGTTAAGCACCTTCCTCCTTGAAAGATATTTTGAAAAAGGAGGTGTGGATACAACTCACTTTTTAAAGAAATTTGAAAAGGATATACTCATTGTTCAAATTTATTTGGATGATATCATTTTTGGATCTTCAAATAAAAATCTTTGTGATGATTTTTCTAAAATAATGAGTAGTGAATTTGAGATGAGTCTAATGAGAGACTTAAATTATTTTCTAGGTTTTAGCATTAAGCAACTTGAGGAAGGTATATTTCTTAGTCATACTAAATATGTTAAGGACCTCCTCAAAAAATATGAAATAGACAATGCTAAACCTATTAGTACACCAATGAGTTCCTCAGTTCAGTTGGATAAGGACCTTAAGGGAAAATCTGTTGATAAAAAAAAATTTAGAGGGATTATTGGATCTTTACTTTATTTGACTGCTAGCAAATAAGATATCATGTTTAGTGTTTGCTTGTGTGCTAGATTTCAATCTGATTCAAAAGAATCACATTTGACAGCAGTGAAAAGGATTTTAAGATACTTACTAGGAACTCATAATTTAGGAATTTGGTATCCAAAGTTTAGCTCTTCATTTGAAATTATTGGTTATTCAGAGTTTGATTTTGCAGGCTGTAGAGTGGATAGGAAAAGCACTTCTGGAATATATCAATTCATTGGAAATTCATTAGTTTCATGGTCTAGTAGAAAACAAAATTCAGTGGCCCTATCTACTGCAGAAGCAGAATACATTGCACTAGGAAGTTGTGTGGCATAATTACTTTGGTTAAAACAACAGTTGATTGATTTAGGATTAACTATAGGCACTATACCAATTTATTGTGATAATACTAGTGCTATTTGCATTTAAAAAAATCCTATTCAACATTCAAGAACCAAACACATTGACATAAGACATCATTTCATAAGGGATCATGTATCCAAGGGAGAAATTGAACTTAACCATATTTTAACAAAAAATCAACTTGCAGAAATTTTTATAAAATCTTTAGCCTTTGATACTTTTAGTACATTAAGAACTAGGCTTGGAGTGATTTATTTAAATGCTTAGATAAAAATATTTTTTCTGCAAAATTGATAGTTTGTTTTAGTTTTGTGTTCATTGTATTTTTGTTTTATTTTGTGTTGTTTTTTTGTTTTTTATTTTGTTTATTTTTTGGTGTGTATTTAAGTGTGTCTTGTTTATTTTTATTCGTTTTATTTTTGAGTGTGAAAATGAAAATTAATGGTCATCATCGTCTGGGACGAAAATTTTTTGTACGGGACGATGTGTGTAAAATGACAAACTGTGTGATTTCGAACCGTCTTAAGAGCAGTTTTTAATGTAGTTTGTCTATACGATCATCACGATCGTCTGGGATGAAATATTTTTTCAAACAATGGGACGATTGAATGCAGCAGTTGAATGGATAAGTCAGTTTTTATTATAAACTTTGTCCGTACGAACCTTTGTTTCGTCTAGACGAACACATGTCGGTTCATGGCGGGGGACGGTTTTCAACTTCCATTAAAATGAGTTAAATTTCTGATCATCCGTACGAACACGTGTTCGTCTATACGATCGTCTTGGTTAGAAGTCTGTACAAAAGGACGCTTCGAAAATTATGTGTTTATGAAAAGCCGTTATTTTTTAAACTCATTCGTTCGTCCATATGAAAAGTTTTTCATACGGGATGAATCAAATTCATACGGGACGAACGAAAATTTTGTCTGGTACGAACAGTCGTTCTTTAAATTAATGACAGTTTTTACTGAACAGTCACTTTCACACATCTCTTTCAAACCTTTCTTCCTCGAGATATCTCAAATGGCAAGTTCTAGCAAGCACCAAAAGTCTTTGACTAAGGGTCCTTCAAGAAATACATACTTTCTAGAGTCAATGAAGAATCATTTGCTAGGTTTGTCTCTGCAAAAATCACCCAATCTAGAGTTCTCCTACAGGATCAATTGACCTTTAAGGTAATGCACTTGTTTACCTCTACTAAATTTGGTTTGATCCTCAGTTTAGTACACTTCTACAATAGAGAAACCTTTCATTATTTTCTAGCAAATATGTCATTTTACTCCGACCATTCTGTCATCAGTTCTTTTGTTTTCAAAAAGAAAATTGAAATCACCAAGGCTGACTTTGGTATCTTCCTAAACTTATGGACTGAAGGCTTAAGAGCACACACTTTAACCACCACAAGTTTTGATTGGACTGAAGTTAATAGTGTGATTAGAGATAAGATAATTAAGGATCATTTGCCTAAAGTTTCAACTTTAGTGCGTGATGCCCGTATTATCCAGCATGTATTAAGAACTTCCATTATACCTAAAGCTATTGATGGTGTCAACATCACTCCTCTTCTTTCTACTGTTACCTACTTGATTATGACTAGACAACCTATAGATGAGGCCCAACTCCTAATTGACTATATTTATGGTCTCTCTGAAATTGGTCATGTTGATCATAAAAGAAAGAAGAACATAGCTTTAGGACATCTGATTGCCTACATTTTGGAAAAGAAGTATAATTTAATTCATCCAAAATAAGACTTTGAAGAACCACTTTACTACAACGACGCATCCTTTAGGGCTATCTTCAATAAGGACGAGCCCAGTAAAACTCATGTAGTTCTGAGTGAAACAGAAGAAAAAGCTGAACCTTCACATGCTGCTGAACCAAATTATTAGGATTTGGTTCAAAGATTTGACAATTTAGAGGCTCATTTTGATCAAAGGTTTAATCGAATTGAAACTCACTTGCAGCAGCAAGATATTCAGCACAATCAGGACATGGGATTTATGCATGATCAGATAAATGCCATTAATTCCAACATGTTTATGATGAGTAGTTAGTTGAACTTCTTTGGTGCAGCACCACCACCTCCTCCTCCAGATCAGGGTCCATCTGAATGATTTGTTTAGTGTTTGTTCTGTGTTTTATTGTAGTTCATGTGTTAGTAATTTCCTTTAGATTGTTGTATTTTCCTTCTCTTAGTTGTGTTATTAGTATTGATATCTTGAACTTCAAATTGTAATAGCTTCATTCGATATCAATATATGTTTCAATGTTTTGTCGTTTAATGTTTTAGAAATGTGTTAGACTTTATGACATTCATTTTTTTTAATCTTAATAGTGCTTTTTTCTAAATTGTAAATTAAAATTAATTTCATTAGAAAATATAATTATTCTAAATTTAAGAGATGCTTATAACTTGATTTTATTAGATTTTTCAATTCCATGTCTCTTATTTAGACTACATTATCTTTGATACTATTATTGCAATTTAGATGTTTTCTTATTTTGTATCTCTTTTCAAATAGTATTTATGCACTTAGAAAAATTTGAAATATTAGATTATTGATTTTGGAAAGAATTTAATTACTCTTGAAAAATTATACAAATGTACAAAAATCAAAAGGAATGTGCAAAAAAAATTTGTAATGATAAAAAGAGGCACAAAATAAGCCCAAAGTAAAAAGATGCACAAAAAATGTGCCATAAAAATTGAAAAAGATGCGCAAAGCGCCACATGTGGTAATTACTTCTTTCCTGACTCTTTTAATCTCTTAATTCAAATTGATCCATGTTCATTTATAATTGACATTGAAATTTGAAATATAAAATTTTTTATTCATCCTTAGTGCAATGATTTTCTTTATCTTCATGTCTAAATTGACACATGCCTTTGATAAATTCTTTTTATTCTCTATGTTATATCACTTCTTAAATTATATGAAATCTTATGTTTTTCTAATGTTTTAAATTTATTTGCATACCTTATTTCAATCACTTTCAATATTAAAATATCAAATGAATTGCATACCTACATTTCTAACATTCTTTTCTTCTTCACTTTTTGATTGTCAAAAAGGGATAGAAATTGTTTGTTGTTTGTTGCGTATGTTTTCCTAGTGTTTGATTTTTGTATGTGTGTTTATTTTTTTTTATTATTGTTTTGTCTTTTGTGTTGTATAAAAATTTTGAAAAACAAAATGTTTTTAAGTAATTCAAATGCCTTCTTATTTTCATGAGTTCATCAATTCAGGAGGAGTTTAGGAGATTCTTAGAACTTGAAATCCTACAAACAATAATTGTTTTGCCATCATCAAAAAGGGGGAGATTGTAGAGAGTTGCTATTTGCATGTTTTACATTCTTGCAACTTGTATTGTTTTGATGATTTCAAATATTATTGTTTTATATATTTCCTGACACTTTTTAGAAGATTTATTTTTTGCTCTAGTGTGTACTAACATTTCAGGAAAATCTACTCCAAGCGATGAAGACTTTAAATTATTTATTTGTAAATCATAAGTTTTTAAATAAGAGGGAGTGATTGTAATTGAGTGAAAAATCATAATACACATTCTTGGGGGACAATTTTTGTAAACTGATCGTACAGGACGATCATGTCAATTACCCCTCGGAAGAGCAATGGATCGAACAGGCGGGTAGAAAATTTTCTAAGTCCTAATCGTCTAGGACGAATTTAATATTCGTCCCAGGATGAACGTCTCGAGATTCTCACCTTGCACTGTTCGTCTAGAAGAAAAATATGGTTAGTATCGGGATGAAGCTCTATGTATGAAATTGTACAGGACAAAATAAATTTTTGTCCCTGGATGAAGCTCTCTGTATGAAATCGTACAGGACGAAATAAATTTTTGTCCCTGGATGAAACTCTCTGTATAACATCGTCCCAGGATGAAACCTGTTCATCCCAGGACGAACTGAACCGACTTACGTCAGTTCGTTACATCCTGTAGAATTTTGGGAACCGACCTATGTAATAATATTTTCGTACCGGACGAACATAGTTCGTACAGGACGATGAGCATGTACGAACATAGTTCGTACCAATATACATTAGGATTGTTTTTGACACTTTAAGTAAAATCGTCCAGGATATTCCACAATTGTATGGGACGATCCACTGCGTACAAAATTGAAAACTTATAATTTTTGGGTAGTTTTTCTTGTATTTTGTATATATTGTTCAAATTAGATTGCCACTTAATCTTTTTGCTCATTGATCTTCATGCCTATTGGAAGAAGAGTAAAGGAGAGAGTGAGAGAGAGCAGTCAAAGAAGGATTTCTACCACTAGAGCGTGAAGACTTTGCATGATATTCAAATGTAAGATTTCAAACTTGTGATTTGAGATTACTTCAGTCTTTTTCTTTCTTCCTTCTAGATTTCTTGTGAAGAGATCTATCAAGGAGATCCGGTTCTCTGCCGACACCAGGAGAGTGTGAAAGGACGAAGGGTTCTCTGCCCACATTAGGAGAGTGTGAAAGGACGAAGGGTTCTCTGCCGACACTAGGAGAGTGAGAAAGGACAAAAAGTTCTCTGCCCACACTAGGAGAGTGTCAAAGGATGAAGGGTTCTCTGCCCACACTATGAGAGTGTGAAAGGACAAAGGGTTCTCTGCCCACACTAGGAGAGTGTGAAAGGATAAAGGGTTCTCTTCCCACACTAGGAGAGTGTGAACGGACGACGATTCTTTGCCAACACTAGGGAAAGTGTAAAAGGATGACAGTTCTCTGCCGCACCGGGTAGTGGTGAAAAGAGTGTTTGTAAAGACTTCTCCGCCTTGCTGTGGGTGCAAAATGAGAGAAACTATTGGTATTAGTGCAATACTCAGAGGGTGCCTCTAGGGAGTGGATGTAGGTCTGGTTTAGATCGAACCACTATAAATCGTGTGTCTTTTTATTTTACTGCTTTTTATTTTCTGCATTTAATTTTGTATTTTAAAAATTGTGGTTGAAAAACTTTTTATAAAAATTCATTAAAGTTTAATTTCGGTTAAATTTATCAAAAGAGGAAAAATTTTTAAATACCAATTCACCCCCCTCTTAGTAGCTTTGGGACATTAACTTAGGTTTAACAATCTATTCACTAGACTCAACAAAGGATGCCTAAATATATCATGGTGGCTGGTTCTTTCTATTTTGAGCCTATCATCCTGGCCGATACAAGTATCATCTAAGCTGATCGACTAATGATGGCTGCCTTAACTAAGATATCCTGATTAGGGTTTCTATTTTGAACTCGATCATCCAAGACGATATAAAAATCATCTGGAACGATGTGAGTAAAATAGAAATTCTAAATCAGACAGAAAAATTACTCAAGTGTGTGTATGTAGGGTTACTTAGCATCAGAACACCTCAATGGTTATAATGGACACAAGAAAGGGAAAAAGAAAATTACATACTAACTCAGACCTAATCTAAGAGAGTATGAAAGGACGAAGGGTATTAGAGTTTTGTTTCAAAATTATAAGTTTAAACTTCTTTTTTATTAACGTAGATGGCTACATCATGAAACCGAAATACACCTGAGGGTTACTCTATTACTAGAACTCCACTGTTTGATAATATACCTTTTGATTTTTGGAAAACACGCATTTCTATTTTTTACAGTCACTTGATTATCGTATGTGGATCTTAGTCCAAGAAGGTTATATAAAACCAACTAGATTAGTTGATGGAGTTAGGCTAGAAACACCTTTTGCAGATTGGACTATAGAAAAACGTGACTTAGCTCAACTAAATGTTAAATGTTTAAATAGCTTCTTTTGTGATTTAAAATCTGAAGACTACATGCGGGTTTCCACTTGCCAAAGTGGAAAGGACATATGGGTTAGACTTTGTATAACTTATGAGGGGACTAATGAGGTTAAGCAATGAAGACTTAATATCTTGTTACATGATTATGAATTATTTTGCATGAAACTAAAAGAATCCATTTCTGATATGTACACATGATTCACACAAATTGTCACCTCTTTGCATGCACTTGGTAGGGAATTAACGAATGCTAAAATGGTTAATAAGATTCTTCATTGTTTACTTACTGTTTATGATGCTAAAATTACTACAATTACAGAGTCTAAAGATCTAAACATTTATTCTATTGACAATCTTCATGGTTCACTCATTGGTTACGAGTAAGGGGTTAGTCAAATAAAGATTGATGTAGGTGAACCACGAAAGGAGAAGAATATAACACTAAAAGTGGAAGAGTCCGAGAGTGAACACTCACAATCTGAGGATGAAGACGATATTGCATTAATGACTAGACAATTCAGAAACTTTCTGAAGAGGAAGCAGAAGAGACGCCAGCAATGGAATAGAGGTAAGTTTAACAGAAATGACAAGGTTTCTAATGAAGTGATTTGTTATGAATGCAGGAAACCAGGTCATATCAAGACTGAATGCCCAAAACTCAAAGCCACTCCTAGCAAGGAGAAGGTAGAGGAGAAACCAACTGTAAAGAAGGGCAAGAAGAAGTTTCAAAGAGCTTTTTGGGCGGACTCAGCTTCAGATTCATGAGAGACTGAAAAGGAAGAAGAAGTCACCAATCTTTGCTTGATGGTAGATAGTCTTGATCAATTAGATCAAGAAGATTTATGTTACTTAAGTTATGATGAATTGTTTGAAGTTTCTGAACACATGCATGACGCATATAGAAAAATGAAAAAGATGCATGCTAGTGTAAGTTTAGAATTGGAAGAACTTAAGAAAGAATATGAAATCCTTAGGAAAGATCATGCTTTAATAGATGACAACCATAAGAAATTACTTGATGAATATGATGATCTGAATAAAAATCATGAGATTTTAAAATCATCCTATGCGGATCTTGAAAAAGAATTTAAAAAATTTAAGGATGAATCAGAGAGCAAAAAATATCAAAATAATTATACAAATCGAATCTTGGAAGATATGAATTCATTTTATAAGTTGAAAATAAAAGCTCTCGAGGATAATAGGATACCCCCCAAACTTGAAGATTTTACAAATCCTAAATTTTATCTTAAATATATGGAATCTCTTAGAAGACAAACAAATGGTAGAAGACTTAGGAATACTTTTCCTAATGTTAAATGTAATAATTGTGGATTAGTTGGACATATAGCACGCACCTGTACTTTGAAGATGAAATCTCATTTGGTATGGAGACCTAAGATGCATAAACTTAGATATATCATACATGCATCTGATTATAAATTGCTAAAAGGTGAACCCAAACTTGTTTGGGTTCCCATGTCTAACATTTGATATTTTTGCAGGGTCGCTCTCATACAAGACCTCGTGAGAGCATATGGTACCTGGACAGCGGATGTTCAAAGCATATGACTGGAGATACTGCTCAATTCATAGTGCTGGAAGCTAGGAGTGGAGGCAAGGTTACACTTGGAGATAAAACCATAAAGAAGGTGGTTGGATCAAGTATGATTGGAAACTTGAAATTTTTTTTATAAATAATGTGTTATTGGTTGAAGGCTTAAAGCATAATTTGTTAAGTATAAGTCAGTTATGTGATAAGGGTTATAGCGTAAAATTTTTTCCTACTAGCAGCATATTAAGCATAAATGGTAAAGATGTGTTGAATGGAAAAATGGTAAATAATGTCTATATGCTAGATTTAAATTGCATTCATACTCCTACTGCCTTTTATTAATTAAACTCTCTGATGAGTCATGGCTTTGGCATAAGAGACTTTGTCATTTTAGCATGAAAAATCTTAGAAAGATTACCCCAAAGAACTTAGTATGAGGTATACCAAAACTAGACTTTAATAAGGACCTCCTTTGTGATGCATGTCAATTTGGTAAGCAAGTGAAGTCATCTTTTCAGTCCAATAAGGATCTTAGGACTAGTAAACCTTTGGAAATCTTACACATGGATCTTTTTGGACCAGTTGCCACTGTAAGTCTAGTAGGGAAGGTATTTGGATTTGTTATAGTGGATGATTACTCAAGATTCACTTGGGTTAGATTTCTATTTCATAAGAGTGAATCATTTGAGGAATTTAGAAATTTTTTGACTTGGACTCAAAGGAAATTAGGGTGTGAAATTGTTTCTATACAAAGTGATCATGGAGGAGAATTTGAGAATGAAAGATTTGAAAACTTTTGTAAAGAGAAAGGAATTGATTACAATTTTTCTACCCCCAGAACCCCTCAGCAAAATGGGGTAGTCGAAAGAAAAAATAGAACATTAATAGAAACCGCCCGAGCAATATTGGGAGAATACTCACTTCCTAAATATTTTTGGACTGAGGTGGTTAGTACTGCATGTTATGTTCTGAATATGGTGAATGTGAGATCCAATTTAAATAAAATACCCTATGAGTTGCTAAAAGGGAGAACACCTAATTTGTCACATTTGCATGTTTTTTAGTTGCAAGGTGTTTATTCGTAATAATGGAAAATATGCCTTAGGAAAATTTGATCCAAAATCAGATGAAGGAATTTTTGTGGATATTCAAGTGTTGGAAAATCTTATAGGGTATTCAAAAAAAGAACTTTGGTCATTGAAGAGACCACATATGTTGTATTTGATAAATCTAGAAATTTGGAAGAGCCAAATGTTATTGAAGATGAGATTGAGGATAACTCCCAAAAGATTGATAGATTAAACTTGGAAGAAAATATGGAAGAGAATTTGGAGATAGAAAACCCTTTGCCTAGATATTTAAGATTTTTTAAAAATCACCCAAGGGAATTGATTATAGGTGAACCTAGTGAGGAAGTTAGAACTAGGCGTAGATTAAACAAGGAAGTCAATCATTCAGCCTTTATTTCAACTATAGAACCCACTAATATTGATCAAGCACTTTCTGATGAATTTTGGATATTGGTCATGCAAGAAGAGTTGAATCAATTTGTAAGAAATAAAGTTTGGGAATTAACTTCAAGGCCAAAAGATCAAAGCATAGTTGGAACTAAGTGGCTATTCAAAAATAAAATGAATGACTCATGAATAGTCATTAAAAATAAGGCTAGATTAGTTGCTAAGGGGTATAATCAGATTGAAGGAATTGATTTTGAGGAGACTTTTGCCCCTATAGCTAGACTTGAAGCAATTAGGGTTTTGTTAGCCTTTGCTTGTTTTAAGGGTTTCTAATTGTTTCAAATGGATGTGAAAAGTGCATTTTTAAATGGGGTAATTGAAGAGGATGTTTTTGTAGAACAACCTCCTGGTTTTAAAAATTTTAAATACCCAAATCATATTTTCAAATTGAAAAAGGATTATATGGATTAAAGCAGACACCTAGGACTTGATATGAGAGGTTAAGCACCTTCCTCCTTGAAAGATATTTTGAAAAAGGAGGTGTGGATACAACTCACTTTTTAAAGAAATTTGAAAAGGATATACTCATTGTTCAAATTTATGTGGACGATATCATTTTTGGATATTCAAATAAAAATCTTTGTGATGATTTTTCTAAAATAATGAGTAGTGAATTTGAGATGAGTCTAATGGGAGACTTAAATTATTTTCTAGGTTTTAGCATTAAGCAACTTGAGGAAGGTATATTTCTTAGTCATACTAAATATGTTAAAGACCTCCTCAAAAAATATGAAATAGACAATGCTAAACCTATTAGTACACCAATGAGTTCCTCAGTTCAGTTGGATAAGGACCTTAAGGGAAAATCTGTTGATAAAAAAAATTTAGAGGGATTATTGGATCTTTACTTTATTTGACTGCTAGCAAATAAGATATCATGTTTAGTGTTTGCTTGTGTGCTAGATTTCAATCTGATTCAAAAGAATCACATTTGACAGCAGTGAAAAGGATTTTAAGATACTTACTAGGAACTCAGAATTTAGGAATTTAGTATCCAAAGTTTAGCTCTTCATTTGAAATTATTGGTTATTCAGAGTTTGATTTTGCAGGCTGTAGAGTGGATAGGAAAAGCACTTCTGGAACATATCAATTCATTGGAAATTCATTAGTTTCATGGTCTAGTAGAAAACAAAATTCAGTGGCCCTATCTACTGCAGAAGCAGAATACATTGCATTAGGAAGTTGTGTGGCACAATTACTTTGGTTAAAACAACAGTTGATTGATTTAGGATTAACTATATGTACTATACCAATTTATTGTGATAATACTAGTGCTATTTGCATTTAAAAAAATCCTATTCAACATTCAAGAACCAAACACATTGACATAAGACATCATTTCATAAGGGATCATGTATCCAAGGGAGAAATTGAACTTAACCATATTTTAACAGAAAATCAACTTGCAGAAATTTTTATAAAATCTTTAGCCTTTGATACTTTTAGTACATTAAGAACTAGGCTTGGAGTGATTTATTTAAATGCTTAGATAAAAATATTTTTTCTGCAAAATTGATAGTTTGTTTTTAGTTTTGTGTTCATTGTATTTTTGTTTTATTTTGTGTTGTTTTTTTGTTTTTTATTTTGTTTATTTTTTGGTGTGTATTTAAGTGTGTCTTGTTTATTTTTATTCGTTTTATTTTTGAGTGTGAAAATGAAAATTAATGGTCATCATCGTCTGGGACGAAAATTTTTTGTACGGGACGATGTGTGTAAAATGACAAACTGTGTGATTTCGAACCGTCTTAAGAGCAGTTTTTAATGTAGTTTGTCTATACGATCATCACGATCGTCTGGGATGAAATATTTTTTCAAACAACGGGACGATTGAATGCAGCAGTTGAATGGATAAGTCAGTTTTTATTATAAACTTCGTCCGTACGAACCTTTGGTTCGTCTAGACGAACACATGTCGGTTCATGGCGGAGGACGGTTTTCAACTTCCATTAAAATGAGTTAAATTTCTGATCGTCCGTACGAACACGTGTTTGTCTATACGATCGTCTTGGTTAAAAGTCTGTACAAAAGGACGCTTCGAAAATTATGTGTTTATGAAAAGCCGTTATTTTTTAAACTCATTCGTTCGTCCATATGAAAATTTTTTCATACGGGATGAATCAAATTCATACGGGACGAACGAAAATTTTGTCTGGTACGAACAGTCGTTCTTTAAATTAATGACAGTTTTGACTGAACAGTCACTTTCACACATCTCTTTCAAACCTTTCTTCCTCGAGATATCTTAAATGGAAAGTTCTAGCAAGCGCCAAAAGTCTTTGACTAAGGGTCCTTCAAGAAATACATCCAAAAACTTTCTTTCTAGAGTCAATGAAGAATCATTTGCTAGGTTTGTCTCTGCAAAAATCACCCAATCTAGAGTTCTCCTACAGGATCAATTGACCTTTAAGGTAATGCACTTGTTTACCTCTACTAAATTTGGTTTGATCCTCAGTTTAGTACACTTCTACAATAGAGAAACCTTTCACTATTTTCTAGCAAATATGTCATTTTACTCCGACCATTCTGTCTTCAGTTCTTTTGTTTTCAAAAAGAAAATTGAAATCACCAAGGCTGACTTTGGTATCTTCCTAAACTTATGGACTGAAGGCTTAAGAGCACACACTTTAACCACCACAAGTTTTGATTGGACTGAAGTTAATAGTGTGATTAGAGATAGGAGAATTAAGGATCATTTGCCTAAAGTTTCAACTTTAATGCGTGATGCCCGTATTATCCAGCATGTATTAAGAACTTCCATTATACCTAAAGCTGGTGATGGAGTCAACATCACTTCTCTTCTTTCTACTGTTACCTACTTGATTATGACTAGACAACCTATAGATGAGGCCCAACTCCTAATTGAATACATTTATGGTCTCTCTGAAATTGGTCATGTTGATCATAAAAAAAGAAGAACATAGCTTTAGGACATCTGATTGCCTACATTTTGGAAAAGAAGTATAATTTAATTTATCCAAAACAAGACTTTGAAGAACCACTTTACTACAACGACGCATCCTTTAGGGCTATCTTCAATAAGGACGAGCCCAGTAAAACTCATGTAGTTCTGAGTGAAACAGAAAAAAAAGCTGAACCTTCACATGCTGCTGGACCAAATTATTAGGATTTGGTTCAAAGATTTGACAATTTAGAGGCTCATTTTGATCAAAGGTTTAATCGAATTGAAACTCACTTGCAGCAACAAGATATTCAGCACAATCAGGACATGGGATTTATGCATGATCAGATAAATTCCATTAATTCCAACATGTTTATGATGAGAAGTTAGTTGAACTTCTTTGGTGCAGCACCACCACCTCCTCCTCCATATCAGGGTCCATTAGAATGATTTGTTTAGTGTTTGTTCTGTGTTTTATTGTAGTTTATGTGTTAGTAATTTCCTTTAGATTGTTGTATTTTCCTTCTCTTAGTTGTGTTATTAGTATTGATATCTTGAACTTCAAATTGTAATAGCTTCATTCGATATCAATATATGTTTCAATGTTTTGTCGTTTAATGTTTTAGAAATGTGTTAGATTTTATGACATTCATTTTTTTTAATCTTAATAGTGCTTTTTTCTAAATTGTAAATTAAAATTAATTTCATTAGAAAATATAATTATTCTAAATTTAAGAGATGCTTATAACTTGATTTTATTAGATTTTTCAATTCCATGTCTCTTATTTAGACTACATTATCTTTGATACTATTATTGCAATTTAGATGTTTTCTTATTTTGTATCTCTTTTCAAATAGTATTTATGCACTTAGAAAAATTTGAAATATTAGATTATTAATTTTGGAAAGAATTTAATTACTCTTGAAAAATTATACAAATGTACAAAAATCAAAAGGAATGTGCAAAAAAAATTTGTAATGATAAAAAGAGGCACAAAATAAGCCCAAAGTAAAAAGATGCACAAAAAATGTGCCATAAAAATTGAAAAAGATGCGCAAAGCGTCACATGTGGTAATTACTTCTTTCCTGACTCTTTTAATCTCTTAATTCAAATTGATCTATGTTCATTTATAATTGACATTAAAATTTGAAATATAAAATTTTTTATTCATCCTTAGTGCAATGATTTTCTTTATCTTCATGTCTAAATTGACACATGCCTTTGATAAATTCTTTTTATTCTCTATGTTATATCACTTCTTAAATTATATGAAATCTTATGTTTTTCTAATGTTTTAAATTTATTTGCATACCTTATTTCAATCACTTTCAATATTAAAATATCAAATTAATTGCATACCTACATTTCTAACATTCTTTTCTTCTTCACTTTTTGATGTTGTCAAAAAGGGATAGAAATTGTTTGTTGTTTGTTGCGTATGTTTTTGTAGTGTTTGATTTTTGTATGTGTGTTTAATTTTTTTTATTATTGTTTTGTCTTTTGTGTTGTATAAAAATTTTGAAAAATAAAATGTTTTTAAGTAATTCAAATGCCTTCTTATTTTCATGAGTTCATCAATTCAGGAGGAGTTTAGGAGATTCTTAGAACTTGAAATCCTACAAACAATAATTGTTTTGTCATCATCAAAAAGGGGGAGATTGTAGAGAGTTGCTATTTGCATGTTTTACATTCTTGCAACTTGTATTATTTTGATGATTTCAAATATTATTATTTTATATATCTCCTGACACTTTTTAGAAGATTCATTTTTTGCTCTAGTGTGTACTAACATTTCAGGAAAATCAACTCCAAGCGATGAAGACTTTAAATTATTTATTTGTAAATTATAAGTTTTTAAATAAGAGGGAGTGATTGTAATTGAGTGAAAAATCATAATACACATTCTTGGGGGACAATTTTTGTAAACTGATCGTACATGACGATCATGTCAATTACCCCTCGGAAGAGCAATGGATCGAACAGGCGGGTAGAAAATTTTCTAAGTCCTAATCGTCTAGGACGAATTTAATATTCGTCCCGGGATGAACGTCTCGAGATTCTCACCTTGCACTGTTCGTCTAGAAAAAAAATATGGTTCGTATCGGGATGAAGCTCTCTGTATGAAATTGTACAGGACAAAATAAATTTTTGTCCCTGGATGAAGCTCTCTGTATGAAATCGTGCAGGACGAAATAAATTTTCATCCCTGGATGAAACTCTCTATATAACATCGTCCCAGGATGAAACCTGTTCATCCCAGGACGAACTGAACCGACTTACGTCAGTTCTTTACGTCATGTAGAATTTTGGGAACCGACCTATGTAATAATATTTTCGTACCGGACGAACATAGTTCGTACGGGACGATGAGCATGTACGAACATAGTTCGTACCAATATACATTAGGATTGTTTTTGACACTTTAAGTAAAATCGTCCAGGATATTCCACAATTGTATGGGACGATCCACTGCGTACAAAATTGAAAACTTACAATTTTTGGGTAGTTTTTCTTGTATTTTGTATATATTGTTCAAATTAGACTGCCACTTAATCTTTTTGCTCATTGATCTTCATGCCTATTGGAAGAAGAGTAAAGGAGAGAGTGAGAGAGAGCAGTCAAAGAAGGATTTCTACCACTAGAGCGTGAAGACTTTGCATGATATTAAAATGTAAGATTTCAAACTTGTGATTTGAGATTACTTCAGTCTTTTTCTTTCTTCCTTCTAGATTTCTTGTGAAGAGATCTATCAAGGAGATCCGGTTCTCTACCGACACCAAGAGAGTGTGAAAGGACGAAGGATTCTCTGCCCACACTAGGAGAGTGTGAAAGGACGAAGGGTTCTCTGCCGACACTAGGAGAGTGAGAAAGGACAAAAAGTTCTCTGCCCACACTATGAGAGTGTCAAAGGACGAAGGGTTCTCTGCCCACACTAGGAGAGTGTGAAAGGACGAAGGGTTCACTGCCCACACTAGGAGAGTGTGATAGGATAAAGGGTTCTCTTCCCACACTAGGAGAGTGTGAACGGACGACGGTTCTTTGCCAACACTAGGAAAAGTGTAAAAGGATGACAGTTCTCTGTCGCACCGGGTAGTGGTGAAAAGAGTGTTTGTAAAGACTTCTCCGCCTTACTGTGGGTGCAAAATTAGAGAAACTATTGGTATTAGTGCAATACTCAGAGGGTGCCTCTAGGGAGTGGATGTAGGTCTGGTTTAGATGGAACCACTATAAATCGTGTGTCTTTTTATTTTACTGCTTTTTATTTTCTGCATTTAATTTTGTGTTTTAAAAATTGTGGTTGAAAAACTTTTTATAAAAATTCATTAAAGTTTAATTTTGGTTAAATTTATCAAAAGAGGAAAAATTTTTAAATACCAATTGACCCCCCTCTTAGTAGCTTTGGGACATTAACTTAGGTTTAACAATCTATTCACTAGACTGAACAAAGGATGCCTAAATATATCATGGCGGCTGTTTTGAGCCTATCATCCTGGCTGATACAAGTTCATCTAAGCTGATCGGCTAATGATGGCTGCCTTAACTAAGATATCCTGATTAGGGTTTCTATTTTGAACTCGATCATCCAAGACGATATAAAAATCATCTGGAACGATGTGAGTAAAATAGAAATTCTAAATCAGATAGAAAAATTACTCAAGTGTGTGTATGTAGGGTTACTTAGCATCAGAACACCTCAATGGTTACAATGGACACAAGAAAGGGAAAAAGAAAATTACATACTGACTCAGACCTAATCTACCCAATTTTAAGCTAGTTCCGATTCCTGTCTGATCTTGTGGCCCTGAAAATGTTAGTAGAAAAAGGCAGTAGTAGTGTTTGCTAACATCAAAATCATAATTCTTGAAAAAGATTTATAATAATATTCCCCTTTTTGATGATGGAAAACACTTCGACGATCAATTCTAAAATAACAATGCAAATCATAGAAAGCTTTCAAAAAAGGAATAGTGCAAACACAAACATACTATGGTATACTACTCCCCTTTTGACATCTCAAAAAGGAGGAAGAAACTAAAAAGCAAAGTAAGCAAACCTTTTTTTTTATTTACTAAACCAAGGAATAAACATGATGTAGTATTCCATGTGATTGATTTTAAAAATTTATAAGTTAATGAGTTAATAACATCTATAATTAAAAAAAAATAGTAGAATATCCGATCATGGTTACCCTTAACTCAGATTTTCTTTCAGGGTATAATTGTCTTTTGAAATCAATGACCTAACTCAAAACTTCAATTAGATATGAAAAAAAGGATACGTTCACTACTTGGTTTCATAAAAAATACCTTATAAACTAATGTATCAAAGTAAATTTATCACAATCGCAAAACAATCGAAACCAAGCTTTTGATTTTATTAAGTTATACATGAAATCTTCTAAGTTTTAAAAGTTTTTGAAAGGAGAGGAGAGCTTGCTTTTGGTGGGCTCATTTTATGCCTCTTGTCAATTTGAATGGCGCTTTGCACTTCTTTTGATTTTTGATACACATTGTGTCTTTTTTTTTTTCAATTTGGCGTCATTCCTCATATTTTACTTTTGGAATCATTGGCTATTTTTTTTTAATTTTTGCAAGCTACATTCTCTTTCAAATACTTTTAAATAATCTTAGTTGTGAGTATATCTTCTAAATATTAGAGAAGAAAAACTCACTCTATAATATAGAGAAGAATAATCCACAAAACAGAATCAATAATCGTATTAATAAATGCAATGACAAGGGTAACGAGGAATTCTTGATGTGAAAAAAGTCTTTGATCATTATAAATACATGATAGATTTGCTGTAGCAAGGTTATAAAAGATCTTAATTGCATACTCCATTTATTAATTTTAGATAGACAATTGATTAGAAAAGAAAATTGTGCCACTAAAATATGTTAGAGAAAGAGACACAATCAATGGTATATTTTTACCCTTTAATGGATTAAGAGATGTAAAACATTGACTTCAAATTTTCAAAAGCAAGGACAAGGCATACGATATCATTTCAGTGATGATTTGAAAAAACAAAATTAAGAAAATAAAAAATAAAGCATAAAAAACAAAACAACAAACAAAAACTAACAAAACATAAAGCAATACAAGAAGGAAAGAAGAAGAAAGAACAAAAAGAAAAGCAAAAAAAAAAAATCATGTTCATGCATTTATGTCAATCACACCCAATCTGGTCCTTATAGAGCTGAAAGTGTCGAAAGCTAGTAGTTTAGTAAAGATGTCAGCCAGTTGATTCTCACTTGTCACATGATGTAACTCATTGTCCCTCTTAGTCACATGGTCTCTAATAAAATGATATCTAATGTCAATGTGCTTAGTCCTTGAATGTTGGATAAGATTTTTAGAGATGTAGATGACACTAGTGTTATCTCAGAAATTGTCACAGAAAATTGAGATGGTGCCTACAGATAATCTTAAATCCAATACCTGCTATTTTAACCAAAGTACTTGGGCCACATAACTTCCTAAAGCAATGTACTCAGCTTCAGTAATGGAAAGTGCAACAGAGTTTTGCTTTCTACTAGACCATGAGACCAAAGACTGTCCTATGAATTGGAAAGTTCAGAAGTACTTTTTTTACATCCTGCAAAATTAGAATAAAAAAATCCAATAATCTTAAAAGAAGTGTTGTGCCTAGGGTACCAAATTCTTAAGCTTTGGATCCCTTAAAGGTATCTAAAAATTCTCTTAACTGCAGTTAGGTGGGATTCCTTAGTGTCAGCTTTAAATCTACCACAAAGACAAACACTAAACATTATATCAGGTTGGCTAGTAGTCAAGTAAAGTAAAGATCCAATCATGCCTCTATACTTCTTCTGATCAACAGACTTACCACTTGGGTTCTTATCCAATAGAACATTGGAGGTCATGGGAGTATTAATTGGCTTGGCTTTATCCTTCTCATATTTCTTCAAAATGTCATTTATGTATTTTGATTGATTTAGAAATGTTCCATCATCTAATTGTCTTATGCTAAACCCCAAAAATAGGACAATTCTCCCATCATACTCATCTCAAACTCTCTACTCATTATTTTAGAAAACTCATCACATAGTTTCTTATCAGAAGATCCAAAAAGAATGTCATCCACATAAATTGAACAATGAGCAAATCATCTCCTATTTTCCTCAGAAAAAGGGTGGTGTCTATGCTCCCCTTAACAAACTCCATTTCTAGTAAGAATGTGCTAAGCCTCTCATACCAAACTCTAGGTGCCTGCTTTAAATCATATAAGGCTTGTTTTAGTTTAAAAACATGATTTGGTAATTGGAAACTCTCAAAACCTGAGTGTTGTTCTTCAAACACATCCTCTTTTATTTCCCCATTTAAAAAGGTACTCTTAACGTCCATTTAAAAAAGCTTAAATCCTTTATAACAGACAAAGGCTAATAGCACTATAATGGTTTCCAATCTAGCTACAGGGGCAAAGGTCTCCTCAAAATCTATCCCTTCAATTTGGTTATACCCCTTAGCCATTAATCTTGCTTTGTTCCTTACCACCACTCTAGAATCATTCACCTTGTTCTTAAAGACCCACTTAGTTCCAACTACACTTTGTCCCTTAGGACTTTTTACAAGCTCCCAAATATTATTCATAACAAATTGATTCAACTCCTCCTGCATGGCTAAAATCCAAAATGCATCAGAAAGGGCTTAGTTTATGTTGGTCGGTTCAGTCATTGAGATAAAGGCAGAGTGGTTCACCTCCTTCCTAAGTCCATGTCTAGTCCTAACTCCATTAGAAGGGTCTCCTAAGATCAAATCTTTAGGGTGCTTGAAGAGTATCTCCAATCTCTAGGCAAGGTGATTAAAGGTCCAACCCTTTTCTCCAGATTTATATTTTCTACTCCTTGGGTAACATCTCCTACTCCTTCAGTGTTTTGATGATATACTCCCTTCTCCAAATTTTCTACTCTAGTGGTAACCTCTCCAACATCATCATCATCCTCAACTCCAGACTTTTTAGGATCAGACTCATCAAACACTACATGTGTAGTCTCTTCCACTATCAAAGTCCTCTTATTAAACACCCTAAAAGACTTCCCAACACTAGAATATCCTAAGAACACTTATTCATCAGATTTTGGATCAAATTTTCCTAAGTGAGACTTCCCATATTATGAATGAAAACCTTACAACCAAAGACATGAAGGTGGAAAAGATTAGGTTTCCTACCCTTAAGGAATTCATAAGGTGTCATATCTAGTTTGGCTCTAACATTCATCCTATTCAACATATAACAAGCTGTGTTAATCGCTTCAGCCCAAAAGTATTTTGGAAGTGAATACTCAGCAAGAATGGCTCTAGTGGTTTCCATTAAGGTCTGATTCTTCCTTTCAGCTACCCCGTTCTATTTAGGGGTCCTAGGAGGTGAGAAGTTATGGCTAATCCCCTTGTCCTCACAAAAATCTCCAAATCTTTCATTTCAAACTCTCCCCCATGGTCACTATGGATGGTCAAGATCTCATAACCTAGCTTTTTCTGAATCCAAGTAAAAAAGGTTTTAAACTTCTCAAAAGACTCATTTTTGTGTGAAAGAAATCTAGTCCAAGTGAACCTCAAATAGTCATCGACAATTACAAAATCATAGACTTTCCCTCCCAAGCTAACAGTGCTAATGGGCCCAAATAAATCCATATGGACTTCTAAAGGTCTAGAGGTGCTAATGTCTTTAATGGGGTGACAAGTGGAGTGGATTTGCTTTCCTAATTGGCAGGCATCACAAAGGTGGTCTTTAGAAAATTTTAGTTTGGGGACACCTCTAACTATGTCTTTTTGGGTCACTCTCCAAAGGGTTTTCATACTAGCATGACATAATCTTCTGTGCCACAACCATGAATCATCAATAGCAGTTTTTAAGCAAAAAGATGCAACGCATTCAATGTTATTTAAATCAAGCATGTACATGTTGTTGATCTGCTTTCCCTGCAAAACAGTATTATTATTTAAACTTATAATGCATGAATTTGCAAAGAATATTATGATGAAGCCCTTATCCCAAAGCTGACTGATGTTGAGCAAGTTGTGTTTTAATCCATCTACAAGCAAAACATTTTCAATCATAAGGTCCTTGGAATTACCAATTATACCTACGCCTACCACCTTCCTCGTGGTGTTGTCTCCAAGAGTAACCTTGCCTCCTCTCCTAGTCTCCAGCGAAATGAATTGATTGGCATCACCAGTCATATGTTGAGAACATCCGCTGTCCAGGTACCACATACTCTTACGAGGCCTTTTTTGAGAGCTCACCTACAAAATCATCAAATGTCAGATTTAGGAATCCAAGCAGGTTTGGGTCCTTTCTTATGAAAAGTAGAATGCAATGCACGTGTGATATGTTATGAATCATGCAATTTGGGTCTCCACACCCAATGTGTACTATGGTGAACAGTACAAGTGTGTGAGATGTGTCCTAGCATACCACATGAAAAGCATCTAACTCCAGGAAAAGGATTTCTTAAATGGTTTGGGTAGTAATGCCTCTTCCTAGGTTTTGACTTTTGATCAAGTGTGGGTGTCATCCAATTTTTCTTAAGTATATCCAATTCATTTTTAATCCTCAAGTTAATATATTTTAAAGCATCATTATCAATTCTTAAATTATGCTCTATCTCTTTAGATTTCTTAAAATCATATTCAAGTGAGGTGTGTGAAACTTTTAATGAATCATGCTCTTCAATTAATTCAGAATACTTTTTATTTTAATCATCAAATTCATTAAGTAAAGCCATATGATTTGAATTAATTGTTGAATGATCTTTAATCAAAATTTCATGCTCTTTTTCTAAATTTAAAAACTCCAATTTCAAACTAGCATGAGTTTTCTTAAGTTTTCTATATGATGCATGAATTTTTTCAGAAACTTCAAGGAGTTGGTCGTAGGATAGTTCATATACCTCTTCTTGATCAAGATGATCGTCTGCCATAAGCACAAGTTAGTTGTCTCATCTTCAGGTTTAGTCTCAGATGAATCAGATGCAGAGTCCGCCTAGAACGCCTTTTAAAATTTCTTTTATCCTTTATAAACTTGGGTTTCTCCTCACCCTTTTTCTTGCTTGAGTGAGACTTAAGTGTAGGGCAATCAGCTTTCACATGTCCAGGCTTGTTGCATTCAAAACAAACCATATCATTAGAACTCTTAAAATTTTTTGTTTCCCTTACCTTACTCCACTTTTGATGATACTTTTGCTTCTTCTTTAGAAAGCTTTTGAATTGCCTTGTGATTAAGACAAAGTCATGGCTTTCAGACCCGGAAGAATTAGAGTCTGTGCTGTTGGCCATCAGTGCCATTGTTTTCTCCTTTCTTTTCTCATCTGCATCAAGATTTCTTTGATTCACCCCTTGCTCATAAGCAATGAGTGAGCCAAGTAAGTTATCAATCGAATATGTATTCAAATCTTTAGATTCATTAAAGACGATGATTTTAACATCAAAAGAGGAAGGCAAGCACCTCAAGATTTTGTTCACTTTTTCATAGTTTGAAAGTTCTCTTCCTAAGGCATGCAAAGAAGTTACAAGTTGAGTAAATCTTGTATACATATCAGAAATTGATTCAGAAGGTTTCATACGAAAAAGTTTGTAATCATGCAAGAGAATATTCAAACGAGATTACTTAACTTCATTGGTCCTTCGTAAGTAATGCATAATCTATCCCAAATCTCTTTACCAGTAGAGCAAGTAGAAACACGCATGTAATCTTCAGATTTTAAAGCACATAAAAAATAGTTTAAGCACTTCGCATTAAGTTGAGCTAAATCTCTTTCATAAAAAATCCATTCAATAAAAGGCACTTCATTTTTAGTTCCATTAAGTTCATGAGAAGGTGGAGAATATCCTTCTTTAATAAGCATCCACATGCGATAATCAGTTGATTGTAAAAAAGTAAACATGCGAGTTTTTCAAAAATAAAAAAAAATAGATTGTCAAACAAAGGTGCCCGAGTAATAGATTATCATTATGTGGTATTATGATTTCCAAAGTTAGCCATGGATCAAAATTCAAAAAGTTTTCAAACTCTATTTTTATGAATCCCACTCTGATACCACTTGAAAGTTCATCAGGGATGTTAGACCCTTAAGAACTAGACCAAGGCTAACCAAGAGGGGGGGGGGTGAATTGGTATTTTTTAAAATCTTCTTACAATCAAAGCACAATAATAACAAACTAAAATCACCACAAAAAATAAGTGCGAAAAAATTAAATGCGGAAGCAGTAAAAAGAACACAAGGGTTTATAGTGGTTCGGTCAACTCGACCTACGTCCACTCCCTGGAGGCACCCTCCGAGTATTGCACTACAAAAGTGACTCTCTTAGCCCCCACAGCTAGGCAGAGAAGCCCTTATAAACACCTCCTTTTTGCCACTCCCGGCAAGACAGAGAACCCAAATCCTTTTGCTTCCTCCTGAAGCAGGTAGAGAATCTTGATCGATTGCTGAAGCTTACCTTTCCAACCCTTCTAAGGACAAGAGACTCTAGTGGAAGAAGAAGTGAAACAATGCTTGGAGCAACCCTTGTGAGTCTCCCTTATAAGCTTCCCCTCACAAGATCCTCTCTCTCTCCCTCCCTCTCTCCTTTAGGTTTTCTCAGGTCAAGACAGCAGCAAAAGATTGTTCAAAATGTTGAACAATAGCTCTTAAATAGAAGAGATTCAAAATAGCTCATTTATTACAATTTGCTGACATTATTGTTCAGGATAATAGGTATATCATCCTATATGATCAGTGCAATTTAAGCCTAATCAGTCGAGACGATCTGGGATGAATAGAAGAAAATTATTTACATAGTCCAGGCCGATAAACTATAATCTTATACGATTAGTTCAAATCACAGATTATCAGCCAGACAACCACTCTGAAAACAGTTCAGGACGATTCCAAAATAGCTTGATCATTCGGGCCGATCTCATAATCTTCATAGACGATTAGTTCAAATCAGAGGAAAATCGTCCAGAGCATCGCCCGAAATTTGATCTGGCCGATACTGATCGTCCACACTCTGGCCCGGAATTTGAGCTGTCCGATATCGATCGTCCAAGATCAACTAAGGTTTTTTGAACTGATCGTCCTGGTCGATTTTGCGATTGTCCAGGATTATGTGATCGTATCAATCATCCTTAACTCCTTACCTTAATTTCTAGATTAATTTATGCATAATTGTATCATATCGTTCAGACCGATATAGGATCGTCTTGGACGATTTCCATAAATAAAGAATGCCTAAATAGATCATGGAGGCTGATTCTTTCTGTTTTGAGCCTATTTTCCTGGCCGATACAAGTATCGTCTAGGCCGATCGACTAATGATTGCTGCCTTAACTAAGATATCCTAATTAGGGTTTCTATTTTGAACTTGATCGTCCAGGACGATATAAATATCGCCCGGGACGATGTGAGTAAAAATAAAAATTCTAAATCAGACAGAAAAATCACTCAAGTGTGTGTGTAGGGTTACTTAGTATCAAAACACCTCAATGATTACAATGGACTCAAGAAAGGGAAAAAGAAAATTGCAAACTGACTCAGACCTAGTCTACCCAATCTTGAGCTGGTTTCATATCCCGTCTGATCTTATGGCCCTGAAAATTTTAGTAGAAAAAGGCAGTCGTAGTGTTTGAAAACATCAAAATCTTAATTCATGAAAACATATTTACAACAGGAGGAAGTCACCAACTTGTGTTTAATGGCTGATAGTCTTGATTAGTTAGATAAAAAAGAGGTATATGACTTAACATATAATAAACTGTTAGAAGTTTCTGAAAGAATTCATGATACATATAGAAAGCTTAAAAAATGCATGCTAGTCTGAATTTAGAAATACAAGAATTGTAAAGAGAACATAAAATTCTTAGAAAAGATCATGCATTGATAGATAACAACCACATGAGCTTACTTGATGAATTTGATGACTTGAATAAGAAAAATGATATTTTAAAATCATCCTATGCTAAATTGAAAAAAGAATTCAAAGATTTTAAGGATGAATCTGAAAATAGATAGCACTATTTGAATTATGATATTAATATCTTGAAAGATGTAAACACATTTTTGAAATTGAAAATGCAAGCTCTTAAGGAAAATATGTAACTACCAATATTTAAAGATTTTACAAATCCTATTTTGAGGTCAAAAATTTTAAAACCCAAGAAGAGATAAATTTATTATAAAATTTTGAGAAACTCATTTCTTGGAGTAAAATATTATTCTTGCGACATGATTAGATATATATCACACACTTGTACTTTAGATAAGAAAACTCATCGAATGTGGAAACCTATGATGCATAAACCAAGATATATCATACATGCATCTAGTTTTAAATTGCCAAAAGAAGAATCAAAACTTGTTTGGGTTCCCAAGTCTAACATTTGATCGTTTTACAAGCACACTTTCATACAATGCCTCATGAGAGCATTTGGTACCTGGACAGCGGTTGCTCAAAGCATTTGACTGGAGACACTAAGTAATTTATATCGCTGGAAGCTAGAAGTGGAGGCAATGTTACACTTGAGATAACACCACTAGGAAAGTGATTGGATCAGATATGATTGGAAACTTGCAAAATTTTTTTATAGAGAATGTACTCCTTGTAGAAGGCTTAAAGCATAATTTGTTAAGTATAAGTCAGCTCTGTGATAAAGGGTACAATATAAATTTTTTTCTCACTAGCTGCATATTAAGCCTGAATGGTAATAATATTTTATATAGAAAAAGGGTAAACAAAGTTTATATGCTAGATTTGAATTGTATTTCATTTTCTATGGCTTTTTGTTTAAAAATGGTTTCTGATGATTCATGATTATGACATAGGAGACTTTGTCACTCTAGCATAAAAAACTTTAGGAAAATTACCCAAAAGGATTTGGTTAGAAGTATACCAAAACTAAACTTTATTCAGGATCACATTTGCAATGCATGTCAATTAGAAAAATATGTGAAGTCCTCTTTTCAGTCCAATAAAGATCTTAGAACTAGAAAATCTTTAGAAATTATTCAAATGGATCTTTTTGGACTGGTTAGCACTATTAGTCTAGGAGGGAAGATATACGAATTTGTGATTGTGGATGATTTATCAAGATTCACTTGGGTTAAAATTTTATTTCATGAGAGTGAATCATTTGAGGAATTTAGAGATTTTTTGGCTTGAATTCAGAGGAAATTAGGCTGTGAGATTTTAATGATTCAAAGTAATCACAGCGGTGAATTTAAAAATAAAAAATTCGAGGAATTTTGTAAAAAAAAGGGATCGAGCACAATTTTTTTGCACCTAAAACCCCTCAGTAGAATGGGGTAGTTGAAAGAAAGAACAAAATATTAATTGAAGCCACTAAAAATATGTTGGCTGAATATTCACTTCCTAAATATTTTTGGGCTAAAGCAGTTAGCACTGCATGTTATGTTCTGAATAGGATGATCATTAGATCAAAATTAAATAAAACACCCTATGAGCTTCTTAAACAAAGAACACCTAATTTGTCACATTTACATGTTTTTGGATGTAATGTGTTCGTACATAATAATGAAATTTTTTTTTAGGAAAGTTTGATCCAAAATCAGATGAAAGAATTTTTCTTGGAAATATTTGAAATTTTTATAGAGTATTTAACAAAAAAACTTTGGTACTTCAAAAGATCACACATATTGTATTTAATGAATATGAACTTTTAGGAGAGCCAACTTTAGAAGAATTTGATTTAGAGAATAACTCCCAAAGGATTGAGAAGGTTAATTTGAAAGAAAATTTGAAGTTAGAAAACCTAATACCTAGAGATTTGAGATTTTTTATAAACTACCATAAGGAATTGATTTTAGGTGAACCTAGTAAGGGTGTTAGGATTAGGCGTGGACTAAGCAAAGAAGTCAATCATTCTACCTTTATTTTAATGATAGAACCCACAAAAGTAAATCAAGCACTTTCGGATGAATTTTGGATTTTGGTAATACAAGAAGAATTAAATCAAATTGTGAGAAATGATATTTGGAAATTAATTGCAAGGCCACAGGATCAAAGTGTAGTTGAAACTAAGTGGGTATTCAAAAATAAAATGAATGACTCAGGAGTTATCATTAGAAATAAGGCTAGAATGGTGGCTAAGGGATATAATCAGATTGAAAATATTGATTTTGAGGAGACTTTTGCCCCTGTAGCGAGACTTGAAGCAATTAGGATTTTGTTAGCCTTTCCCTATTTTAGAGGATTCAAATTGTTTCAAATGGATATTAAAAGTATATTTTTGAATGGGGTGATTCAAGAGGATATTTATGTTGAACAACCTTCAGGTTTTGAAAATTCAAAATATCCAAATCATATTTTTAAATTGAAAAAGGTATTATATGAATTGAAATAGGCACATAGGGTGTGGTATGAGAGGTCGAGCACTTTCCTACTTGAGAGATTTTTTTTTGAAAAAGGAAGTGTGGATATGACTATCTTTTTGAAGAAATTGGGAGATGACATACTCATTGTACAAATTTATGTTGACGATATCATCTTTGGATCTACAAATAAAAATCTTTGTGATGATTTTTCAAAAATAATGACTAGTGAATTTGAGATGAGCCTAATAGGAGATTTAAGTTACTTTATAGGTTTTAGCTTTAAGCAAATTGAGGAAGGTATATTTCTTAATCAATCGAAGTATGTTAAGGATATCTTCAAGAAGTATGAAATGAACATTACTAAACTTGTTAGTACACCTATGAGTTCTACAATTTAATTGGATAAGGTCCCAAAGGGAAAATCTTTTGATGAAAAGAAATTTAGAGGAATCATTGAATCTTTGATTTATTTGACTGCTAGTAGACCCGATATTATATTTAGTGTTTGTTTATGTGTTAGATTTCAATCGGATCCAAAAGAATCACATTTGACAGCAGTAAAAATGACTTTGAGGTATATCTTGGGAACTCATAACTTATGGATTTGGTATCCTAAGTTTAGCTCTTTATTTAAAATAATTGGATATTCAGATTCGGACTTTGCAAGTTGTAGAGTTTGTAAAAGGAGTACATCTGGAACTTACCAATTTATAAGAATTTCCTTAGTTTTTTGATCCAGTAGAAAATAGAATTCTGTAGCCCTATCTACTACAAAAGCTGAATACACTGCCTTAGGAAGTTATATAACACAAGTTCTTTGGTTGAAATAATAGTTGATTAATTTAGAATTTTCAATTTGTACAATTCTAATTTATTGTGATAACACTAGTGCCATTTGCATTTCAAAAAATTCTATTAAACATTATAGAACCAAACATATAGATATAATGCATCATTTCATTAGGGATCATATATTCAAAGGAGAGATTGAATTGTACCATGTTTTAACTTGCATATATTTTTACAAAACCACTAGCCTTTGATACTTTTAGCACATTAAAAATAAGGCTAGGTGTGATCGATCTTAATGCTTAATTAAATTTTTTTTGCAAACTTGATATGTGTTTTTGTGTTTTTTTTTTTCTATTTTGTTTTCAATGTGATTATTTTTGTTTTATTTTTGTGTGTTTATTTCTAAATTTGATTTTTATATTTTTGTGTGTTTTGGATATGTTCTCACACATTGAAATTCCTATTTCTAAATGATCGTGTGAATTTTTCTAAGTGTTTTATTTATATAATACAAAATTATTTTCGTCCCATACAAATTATATAGCATGTTAATCGTTGTTCCGGACTGAATGCATAAAGTTTTCACTTTCTTATACATATCATACGGAACGATATTTATATTGTCCCAAATTTGTATTACTTTGTCTGTATGCATTTAGATGATTATATGGATATAATAAATTATTATAACCGATTGTACTTATGAACTTTTAGTTCATAAATATCATTCAATATGGGGGATGATCCTAAACGTCTTTAAAACAATCTTAAATAGCTGATCGTCCTGGATGAATACATGTTCGTCTGTACTATCGTCTGGTCAAAAAGCATGTACAAAAGGATGCTTCGTAACTTGTGTGATTACAAAAAATCATTTTATTTCAAATGTATTCATTCGTACATATGAAATTTATTTCATCATGTATGAACCATCAATCATACTGTACGAACCATTTTCATACGTATGAAAGATTGTTTTTCTTTAAATAGGAGGGCTTTAGAATTCCTTTTCATTCACTTCAATAGACTCTTCCAATCCTTCTCATCTTAGCATTGGCCAGTTCTAACAAGCAGGGTAGAATCACTAAAGGATCATCTTCCAGGAGTGGAGACGACAACTTTCTATCTTGGGAAATTGAGGATTCTTTCCTTAGATTTGTCTCTGCTAAAGTTACTCATTCTCGACTCCTACTTCAAGAAGACATTCACTTTCAAGTAATGCCTCTTTTCTCCACCACTCAATTTGCCTTCATCCTGACCTTAATTCATACCTACAATAAAGAAACCTTTCATTACTTCTTGGCAAACATGACCTTTGGTGAGGATGATAGTAAGATAGCATCTTATGCCCTAAAGAAAATGGTAGAAATCATAAAGGAATATTTTTGAACCTTTCTGCACTTAAGAACTCTAGGGATTAGAACACACTCTTTGACTATACATCTGATTTTGACTGGATTGAAATAAATAAAGTTCTTAGAGGGATTAAACAAGTAAGTCATTTGTATAGGGTCTATACTTTAAAACAAAAATGTAAAGGTCATTTATCATGTTCTTAGAAGTTCTATTTTTCCTAAAGCTGGTGACCGCATTAACATTACTCCTCTTCTGTATATTATTACCTATTTTATCATGACTGGATAACCTATAGATGAAGCCCAACTTATTCTTGATTATATTCATTACCTTTCTAAAATTGGGCATGTCTCTCATAAGAGGAAGAAGAACATTGCTTTAGGACACCTAGTGATATATATCCTAGAGAAGAAGTATAATATTATTCATCATGAGCCTTTACTTGAATTTCCTATCTACTCCACTAATGCTTCATTTTGAGCACTTTTTGGGAAAGGTGACAATGTAAGTGAGGATTTTGTGGGAGAAGGGGGAGCACCAACACCTACAACTACACCTACTCATGGACTTGACTTTTAGAAGATAGTTAAGCTCTTTGACCAGTTGGAGAGTCATTTTGATCAAATTTAGACTCATCTAAATCATCAGGATGCATAGTACCAATAGGACATGGGTTAGATTTGAAGTCAGTTCGACTCGGTGAACACTAACGTGGCTATGATGAATAGCTATTTTTATGTGTTTAACCAGCCTCCTACTCCAGACTAGGGCCCTTCAGATTTCTAGATGTACTTCTTGTGTGTTGTCTTTGCTAGTCTTTTGAGTTGTGATGATTTTAGTGATGATTTCTATAGTTTCTGTACTTGTATTTATTTAGTAATTTGTGTACTTATCCTTTGTTCTAGAATGTATTTGATGTTATATTGCTTTTACTTTTATGTCTTGATATCAAAAGTGCTTCAATGTATCTCATCTTAAAATTGATATCAATAAAATATATCTTATTTTGATTAGTTTCTTTTATTTGTTGTGAGAAATGTAAGGTTGCTTATATGTTAATCATGACTTAGTTGATCTAAAAAGTGTTATAACATGAACAACAATATAAAAATTAATTTCATTATGAAATTTAATTTTTCAAAAATATAAGTTAATTTATAACTCGATCAAGTTAAGGCTATCAATCTCATATTCTTTTTAGGCATACATAATTTAAATATTATTATTACAATTTTGATGTCTTATTAATTTTTATTTCTCTTTTCAATATATTATCTTTTTTACTTAGAGAAGTTTGAGTTTTTAGATTATTGATTTTAGAAAAATCAATTAAAAAATGGGGAAATGTACAAGTGTACAAAAATGGAAAGAATGAGCAATATTTCACATAATGAAAAGAGGCACAAAATTATCCCAATACAAAAAGATGCACAAAGTATGCCACGAATTATTGAAAAAGACGAGCAATGTTGCCAATTGAATATGTTCTTTTTTATCATTTAATCTTCAAATTCAAATCAATCTAATGTTTAATTATAATTTTTATTGGAAATTAAATTTAACTAATCTTCATTTCATCACTTTTGCAATAATTCTCCTTATCTTACTGTCTAGAATGTTTCATGACCTTGATCTATTTTTTTTTGTCTATGTTATATTTTGATTTAAATATTTTAAATCTTTATTTTTATCTAATGGACATTAATCTTGTTGTTGCAATTATAATTCAATCTCTTTCAAGATCAATTATTAAATGTTTCTCATATGACTTCTTTCATTTCAACTTTCCCTTCTTTCTTCTTTCTGTTGTTGTCAAAAAGGGGGAGAAATGTTGTTTGCTAGTGATATTTGTTTGATATTTGTATTTGATTTTTATGTTTGATTGCTTGGTTTGTTAGTGTTATTTTTTTACTTGTGTGTTTTGTACACGTTTATGAAAATATAAAAAAAAAATTGATTTGTTCTCAAAGAAATTCCCTTATATTCACATGTTTATTCATTTAAGGGGAGTTACGGATATTCACATGTTTATTCATTTAGGGAGAATTAAGGAGAAATATAGGGTATTCATTTTTATTCAAACAATAATTATTTTGCCATCATCAAAAAGGGGGAGATTGTTGAGATAGTTGCTACTTAGTTCTTGTATGTTTGATATTCTTACAACTTATATATTTTTAATGATTCCAAGTATTATTGCTTTGATTATTATTTCTTCTAATAGATTTTGAAAAAATTATTTTGCTCTTGTGTACTAACATTTTAGAGAAATCATACTCCAGATTGTTGAAGACTTTAAATCAAGATCAGTTTAGAGTTTACTGTAATTGAAGTATGTATTTTCCATTTATTAAGTCTGAGAGAGTGTGATTACAATTGAGTAACTGAGTACACACACACACACACACACACACCAGGGGATAGTTTAAAATTTAGATTTTTAAATAGATCATATTGTATTATATTAGTTTGTATGAGACGATATGGTCAGTTATTATTCCCGAAGAGCAGTTGAATGAATAGAAATGAAAATTTTCTAAGTATGGATCGTACTATATAAACCAAGTTCATACATGCCTTACAGAGTATGAAATGGATGAGTCCTTATTCATTAAAAAAATAAAAATTTTTAAGTATGGATCGTACTGTACGAACCTAGTTCGTATATGCCTTCTAGAGTACGAAGTGGACGAGTCTTTTGTCACTAAAAATTATTATTTTTTAAGTATGGATTGTACTGGACAATCACAGTTCACATATGCTTTCACGAGTATGATATGGATAGGTTCGTTCTCGCTCAAAAATATTTTTCTATGTATGGATCATACGGGACGATCCTAGTTCGTACCAGCCTTATAGAGTATAAAATTGTGAGATCTCTTTTCGTTCAAACGTTTCATTCAAATGAATTTGAAAAATTTTTATAACTGATCATACTAGATGATGACATAATCATACGTATGCCATCCAGTGTATGAAATATTGGGGTTCCTTTTCATACGGACGAACTCAAAAAAATTTTCTTATTGTAAGTCACGGACGAACATGGTTTTGTACCGGATGATGATCTAGTATGAAGTGATTTCGTACTGATTCACAATAGGTTCTTACGCAATAGTATTTGAACTGTTCGTACGTATGAAATATGATCGTACTGTATAATCGTGTGTACTAAAAATTGAAAACTTAGATTTTTTGGATGATTTTTCATGTCTTTTGTATAAAAGGTCCACTAAAAATTGACGTAAAAAGCCTTATCTTCATGATTTTTCAAGGATAATTGAAAGAGAGAGTGTTTGAGAGAGATTTCTTGCTAGTGGAGTGTGAAGGGTTCACAAGGTTACTCAAAGATAAGAATCTCTGTATGATTTATATTTTTCACTCTTTCACTTGTCTTTCTAGATTGCTCGTGAGAAGATATTTGAAGAAGATCCGGTTCTCTAGTGACACTTTGAGGGTGTGAAAGGATCATGGTTCTCTGCTGACACTTGTAGAGTGTGAATAGACAACGGTTCTCTATTGACACTTGGAGAGTGTGAAAGGATGATGGTTCTCTGTTGATTCTTGTAGAGTGTGAAAGGATGAAGGTTCTTTGTCGCACCGGGGATTGGTGGAAGAGAGTTTTGTAAAGGCTTATCCGCCTTGCTGTGGGGGAAAATGGAGAGCCACTTTGGTAATAGTGTAATACATGAAGAGGACATCTTAGGGAGTGGATGTAGGTCATGTTTGACTGAACCACTATAAATTTTTCTGTCTTTTAAATTTCTACATTTTATTTACTGTAAGTTATTTTTTATGATTGAAAAGTTTTATTTTAAAACTTTAATTAACTTGCTTTGTAAATCAACAGTTTCAAATTTTAAAATCTCAGAGAATTTTTAAATTACCAATTCACCCCCCTTCTTGGTTAGCCTTGGGATATTAGTTTAGGTTTAACAGCCTAATCTTGATTCAACAAGAATCAATAATTCCTAGTCTCCCATTTGCACTAATCCTCTTTTTAGAAATAATAATGCCTGATCTTTAATCAAGAATATTCTTAGGCTCCGGTCTGAGATATAATTAACCATGGGGGCTTATGCCCCATGAGAAACATAATTCCACAACAAATAAACTCAACTCGAGCTGATGTTTCGGGTGGGGAAAACCCCATAACACTGATCACATCATGCATATTATCACCCATTGAGGTGCATTGGCGTGAACCGCTATCCTCAATGATTGATCATAAGTAGGATCTAATCTATCCTCCCAATGGCCCTCTTGTGAAGAGCACGAAGGCTTGCGATCATTTCTATCCTTAAGGATGGTGCAATCGTATCCCCTCTGCTCTCTATCCCCCACTGAGAGAGGTGTCCTTTTGGAGGTCCACACCCATCATAGCTTGGGAATATTTTAAGGAAATCTCACTAGCCTACCCTACTGCACTAGATAACATATTATTTCTCTGTCAACCTGAATCATAGTAGCTACCCTTTTTTGCATGCATAAATTTTACAACATAAGAAAAAGATAATTCCATATACTCATTTCTACCATATTGTATAATTCCAACCTATAATTAAAAACAAGTATGCGTGATGTAATAATTGAAATGTGTAAAATATGCATGTCATAATGGGTGAACCATGTCAAGCATGCATATCCATCATTCTATCCAAATCAAGTGAAATAATTAATTATCATTTTCTTAATAGATATTTCTTATTCAATTTATAAAACATGCCTAAAAATTGTAGTACTCCAAAACAAAACTTTAATATGATTATGTCGATAAGTATATAATGAGTAAATCTATAATATTCTAAAAGTTATACGATGAAATCTTATTAGAAATTGAGATGTCATGTCTTTTTTATGACCAAATTAAATCTTAAAAATCTTACATAAATCAAAATAATTGAAAATAAGAGTAAAATAATAATAAGGAAAAATTACATAATCCAAATTACACTTATTTTTGTAAAAATGTTATCTAAATCTATCTTTTAAGCATAAAAAAAGAAAAATACTCCATAATTGAAGGAGCACTGTGGTGCTTCAAATAGAGCACCTAGCACTACACTTACCACTAGCATTGAAGCGCTATACCAACACCTAACCAAGTGCCACATCACTAAATCTCCACAGTGATGCAACTAGGGATAGTTACTTGTAGTTGAACTATCAAATCAACATAACAATTGATGAGATGACATGTTGATTCAACAAGACCTTAATGCTACCTAGGTCAATGTTGCGATGCCAAATCAATTATTTGTAAAAAACTATAATTAAAGGCCTATTTCTTATGTAAATGGTTGCTGGTATTAGGAGGGGATAACCATTATTAATTATAGTTTGTTTAAGAGAGAGTGAGAGAGGAGTGTAAGCCAAGAAAGTCAATTATAGGGAAAGGAGAGTTCGTAATCATGTTGTAATATACTTCATGGTGATATCTATCCTTAACATATATATTGTATTTTTTATTTTGCACTGAAAGGTATTGTGTGTTGTTTAGTTTAATTTCCATGTATAATTTTTTTTTCTTTGGGCTTACGATATATTTAGACTAATGTTTGCATAAGAGTAGAATCTCTCTGAATAATTAATCATGCTATGTTATTTATAAATTCTCCATACTTCATTTAGTTTATGTAGTCTCCTTCCATAAACTTAAAATTTAGTGTGATATGTGTCCTCAACAAAGACATAGTGGAAATAATTAGGGGGCTTAAAACTTAAATTTTTAATGCATAAACATATGGTGAATAGAATCTTGGAATCTTAAGGAGATATAATAATTATAGTTTAGAGAAATTTTGGCTAAAAACTCCAATGAACTCAATAGAGATGAGGAGTCTTTATGCTCTGGTTCATAACAACAATAAAGAATATCTTTCTTTTGCATTCATAATGTCTAAACTATCGTAGGTTCACAATCAATTAGACATAGATTTTCATTATAGGATTTATCTAAAGACTTTCATTACCACACCCTTATAATTCTACCAATAAGATGAATTTTAATGATTCATATATGCATTATTAGAGTGAACTTAGGGTAATTTGTATTCTCATGGGAACAATACTCTACTCACTACTTACTACTTGGCATGACACGTATACTTGTGTAACTTTAGGGTTATGCACATAATATCCTCACCCTTTATGAATTTGTGATTCTATGTGTCATATTTTTGGCACAGTTGTTGGGGATATTAGTTAATTTCCTTTTTATTCATTTATATTGTTCAAAGGATTGATGATTTAATCTTAACACTATCTTTGTTTATCATGTTTTATGTTGGTACTATTGTTTATATCTATTGTATTTTAATATTTCTACATTATGAATTATGCAATTATGTTATGATATACATTTTCATATTATCTGCGTTGTTGTTTTACACATAGTAGAGGCCAACTAGGAGAAGTCATATTTAATCATGAAATAGAGAAAACTCTTAAAAAAATAAAAAACAAAAAATTGACAAAAAAACTTATGAATGGATGACATAGTGCAAGAAGAGAACCAACATAGACCACTTATGAGAGTAAGCAAACCCAATGGTTGAAGGCATTCATCAAAGCATCAATGGACCTAATATCTAAGCTAATAGTTTTAAGTTAAACCATGATATCTTTCAAATGGTGCAAAACTCTTAGTTTGGAAGAGTTCCTATAGAAGCCAATTTCTTAGAGATATATGTAACATTTAAATTTAATGGTGTCTTTGATGATGCCATTAAACTTAGTATTTCCTTTATCCTTAATTGACAATGCTAAGATGTGGTTGAACTCTGTACTCCCCAAGCTAAATTATCACATGGAATGATTTATTTCATATGTTCCTAGATAAATACTTCCCTCCATCCAAATCTACAAATCTTAGAAGGAATATTACCCCATTCACTTAATTAGATGGAGAATCAATATATGAAGCTTGAGAGAGATTTAAAGAACTGCTTAGAAAATAATCACACCATGCCTTGTCTGATTTTCTTATCATTCAGACCTTCTATAATGCACGCATATGCATTAGTTGAAGAAATGGACGCCAACCACTTAAAATGGCCTTCTAAGAGAGTGAACCCTAAGCAAGTAGCTTGTGTTTATGAATTTGATGCCTAATCTATTTGACAACCCAAGTATTTGCTATCTCTAGAAAATTTGATAGCATTGGAGTTGGTACATCCCAAGGCATACCTATAATAATATAAGAGAATATCTATGGAGAACCTAGTGACCAAATGCATCAGGGGTTGAATCCTTGAATATCATTAACAATAGAAAAAAGAACCCTTATTATAACACTTAAAATCAAGCTTGGAAGAATGTTTAATAAGATGATGATGATGTGATGATGCTAATGTTTAATAATTAGGATTTGCCTTGTAATTGGTTTATCTTAATATCTTCTTTTATATATTTAAGAAAAAATTAGTATTAATTTATAGAGCTGTAACCTACTTGAGGAATCAATAATTAATTTGAATTTTAGATATATGCAATATTATATGTACTAGCTAATAAAACTAAATTATTATTAAGTAAGTATGATTTAACTTATATTAATTTATAGAAGGAAAAAAATTCGTGCTGTGTGATTAGTTATAAAGGCTTTGGTTCGGTGGTATATGAGGGTAATTTTAGACCTTCTGTTAAATATGGATAGTAATATAATCTTAGATGGAAATTATTGAAAATAATTATTTCCAATTGAGTCCAATTGACATGGAAATTGAGGAATAATTGCAAATAAAAAATTTATTAATTTACAATACTCTCCTTGGTTTATTTGCTTAAATCTTTCGTTACCAACTAAGAGGTCTTAGGTTCAAGTCTTGCATACGTGATATGTGTGTGAGTTTGCCTTAATTGACCTAAATTTTATCAAAAAAAGGAAGTTAATTAATTGCAAGTGCACTAAGTTCATGTTACTGTAATTTAAAAAAAATCAAATACAAATCATATGTTTTGATTTACAAATATATACTCGAGCAAGTCATAGTATATTGCTAGTTATATCTACTTTACCTACACAAATGATAAGCACATCCTCTTTCTCCAAGAAAAATCATCTGCTAACAACTAACTCATTTTATCTTCACCTTATACATGTGAAGGTCATTACATGTTTTATGCATAAATTTAGAAATAACTAATGTAACTTTATATAAGCCTTTTATATGCGATAATAGACGCTATGCATTTTCACTATTTGAATCAATGGATATTACATGTTATATGCTATAATTTTCTTGAGCAAACTAATTTCTTCATGATATCAAAGCTGATAGCTCATAATATTAGCTACAAATTTTGAAATATATTAATTAGCTTCTTATCAAATTAATGATGATATAGCATCCCAATCACATTTAGAACCTCATATTCCCTCTTTCAAAATTTTCATCTCTAATATCAAAACCATAGTTCCTACTCAATCTCCAAAGAAACCTATTATATATGGAAATATTAAATAGTTAAGCTCTTTAGTGCCAATGGCTTTACTGGCTTCCTTGACAACACTAATATACTTCCACCCCTAATAGTAGCTACTACCTGATATTCCTCTGACTCCCAACCCTGCTAACTGCTAATAGCTCCGTATTGATCATAAACTTACTACAGCCTTGTGCTCCACTCTCATGACCTCATTCCTCCCATATGTGTAACATCTTGCATCATGCTTTTAAATTTGTTCTACTTTAGAACATCATCTTCAAGCAACCAACATATTATGAGTTATTCAATAGAAGAATGAACTCCATAATCTCACTATGGAAAACTCATCCATTACTTAATATTTCACTAATATAAAGAGTTTAGTGCATCACATTTCAGCTACAAGATCCACTATAACATCAATAACATCACCTTTTTGGCCACCTACATCCTCGAGCTACATCACTCATATCCAAATCCAATAAGGAAATTTATATTTGTTGCAAATTGACTACCAAGTACAATTATTTGATAATAACAAATATTATTATTTCTTTACTACTACTATTCTTGTATATATGTTATGTTTTGCCCTGCTCACTAACCTTTTTGGTCCACAAGTTCACTCACAATGTCAATTAGCTCAAGATCGGATAGATAATGGTTGAGTTTTTCTATAATTTAAATTTCCATGTATTTTTTTTCTTTCTTGAGTTAAGTCATGTATCTAATGGATCCCAAGCCAAGTAACATTGCACACATTCACACTCAGGGGGAGTAATTTGGTGAGTTAGAGAAATTTTTATTTTTAGACCTAATTGTATAGGACAATTTCAAATCATACTTGTCAATTAGTTAAAAATAAAAACACTAATTAGGACATCCCTACAAATTATGAGTGATTAAACGAATCGTAAGGTACGATTCATACCGTATATAACGATAAGTTCAAATTGTGAAAAATAGCCACCAATCACACTTTAAGTAATATTTTAATTTTCAATTTTTATTTTAATCATACAGAATGATATTCATCATCTTGGACGATTGATGACAATTTTTGCTTAAATTGATATGATGATTAGGAGACTAATTATGATCAGCTTGATCAATCATATCATATAGAACAATCTACTTAGATCTTACTGGATGATCTATTATATTTTATAGGATGATCCCCTATCATCCAAGACAAAAATCATAATTTTCTTTTAACCATCCAGGAGATCGTACTAGACACCCTAAGAGGGTTGTAGATTGATATGTAGATCATCACCCATCATCCCATGTTGTACTAGACAATTAAGATAGTATCTTAAACTAATCATCTCAGACAATCGCAAAATCATATATGATGATTTGTACAAATAACTGTACTTATCATACAGGGTAAAGCTTATCGTCCTGGTTGAAAGAGCTATTTTGTACTAATCATCCTGGATGATCTGTCAATCGTACTGGAAAGTCTTTGATGACAAGTTAAAAATTAGGACTTCTTTTGATGCTCTCTATTTAAGCTATCTCATTATCTCTTAAGATAATCTTTTACTATAGAGGAGATATGAGAGAGAGAGCTAAGAGAAGGAAGAGGGGGATCTTGAGAGAGAGATCCTTGTTAGGGGGAGTTGTGAGGGATTCACAAAGGTTGCTTTAAGCAAGATGTTTATCATCTTCTTCAAGTTGCTTCCCTGATTCCTTGGTGGCTCTGGGGGAGATTTTCATAAGCATTAGATCAAGGTTCTCTGCATTTACCATGTGGGTGAAAAAGGATTTCAAGGTTTTTTGCCTACTCCAGGAGAAAGTAAAAGGATTTTCAGGTTATCTACCTTCACCAGGTGGGTGAAAAAAAAATAATTTAGGTTCTCTGCCTACTTTAGGAGGAAGTAAAAAGATTTAAGGTACTCTGTCTCATCAGGTCGGTGAAAATATTTTGTAAGAGCTTCTCCGCCTTGTTGTGGGAGAAAAAAGAGACACTACTTTTAATGTAATACTTGGAAAGGTGGTTTTCGGGGTGTGGACGTAGGTCAAGTTGATCGAACCAATATAAAAATGGTTTGTTCTTTCGGGTTACTTTTCTGCATTTAAGTTTTGCATTATTCTGTGATTGGTTCTATGGTTGAGATCTCTGATTTTTATTATTATGAAATTATTATTTCTTCTGCATAAATTATTTATTTTAAAATATTTAAAAAGATTTTCTTTTTTGTTAAAGAAATTTTTAAATAACCAATTCACCACCCTCTTGTTAGCTTTGGGTGGCTAATAATCCATTAAGTTTTTTTTTTTTAGTTATCTTGTATAGCCTTAAAGAGCTATAAGCTCCCCTTTACTTCTTCCAACAACCACAAAGTACTCTATGGACCAATTTTATGTTCGTCTCACATGATTTACTTTAAGTGTTTCTTTAGTCTAATTATCATAGATTACATTTTACCATCCCAAAAAATAGGCTAATGTTTCACATCAATTTAAAAGGAGATACTAAAATTTATTTTTCATAACCAAACAACATAAGAAAGATTCAATTCATCCTGAAGGATAAAAAGAATATTCACTTATTATTTTAATTATGAAACTAAATTAAAAAATTTATTCTCAAAATCAAATAGTTTAAAGAATATTCAATTCATCCTAAAGGATAAAAAATATTCACTTATTTAATCATAAAATTAAACTAATATTTGAAGTAAAGGTTATGTCTAAAAATTCTTCTCCTATCGTAGAAAGGAACTAAAGTAGGATTATTTTAATTCCGAGTTTTAGACTTCCTATAAGGGTAAGCACCTATAGTTAATTATATATCTTAAGAGAATACACTTGATTAAAATGAAGACTAAAGTTTTCAAATTACTATAAATTTGAAGAATGGTTATGCTTTCTAAAGTTTAATGCTCAGGCTTTAAAATATAAATTCTAAAGTTATAATAGGATTTCTTAAAAGGATAGAGCAGGAAAAATGTGTAGAGATAGAGGGGTGTATACAATTTGGACTTACAATTGCCTAGAGCGAGCTACCAGCTAATAATCCTAAATAAAAATAACCATCACATGCATGCAAAATTTGATATGCTCCATCCTAGGAATGCAAAAGTTATAATTTAGAAAACTTTATAATCAGGACTCTAAAATATATATATAATCACTTAATGAAATGATACGTGAATAATAATATATAAATAAAACTTTTATTCATTAATAATTTTAATAGTATAACCCAAAGTCTACTATAAAATAAAGGTGGCCTAGCTCCACCAACAATCAGCCTAGATTTCTATTAGTATATTATTAAAGATTTAACTATGATTATTTATTTCTTCTTGAAATCTTTTTGCTTTTGGATCTTCTATATAATTCCAAAATCAATGATCTTCAAAGGTAGAAAAATCATTTCCTTTTGGAATCTATACATGTATATAAGTTATCATTTTTAAATATTTTATACCTCTCAATTTTATATAACTCGATCTAGCTATACAAAAATCTAAAAGATTTACATTTATATTTTCCCTTACATTTATATCATTACCTAAGTACATTCTACTTCTTACAGGAATAAAACTCTCAACATTATAGATTTCTTTTGGAATCTATAATATTTTTTACTTGCTCAATTCAACGATCAAAGAAAGGTTAGCTTGGAAAAATTTATTTGGCACAAGTACTATGCTTTAACCTACTTGAGGAACTATTAATTAATTTGAATTTAAGGATACATAAGATTATATATGGTAGCTAAAAAAATGAATTATTATTTAGTAATTATGATTTAACTTATATTAATTTTTAGAAGGGAAAAAATCAGCTATATTACTAGTTATAATGGCTTTGGGTAGGTGGAATGTGAGGGTTATTTTAGACCTATTATTAAATATGTATAGTAATATAATATTAGATGAAAAATATGAATATAATTATTTATAATTAAGTTTGATTGAAATGGAAATTGAGGAATATCTATAAAGCATAAGTTAAGTAATTGCAAGTGTATTAAGAACATGTTACTGTAATTTAAAAAATTAAATACAAATTGAGGAATATTTGCAAATCATAATTTAATTAATTGCAAGTGAACTAAGTACATATTGCTATAATTAAAAAAAAAATTAATTACAAAACATAGCTATGTTAGGGTCTGTTCTTTTCAACCCTTTCTCTTGCTCGGTGCCTTGATTCCTTCCCCCTCCAATCTCGCTAGAGGCACTTGTTGAGATTCGTTCACAATGAATTAGGTTATTAAACTTAAGCTTATGTCCTAGTGGCTAACCAGGGGGGGGGGGTGAATTGGTAATTAAAAAATTTGAACCAAATTTTTAAACTTTGGAAATTAAAACTTAATTGTTAATAATTTTTTTTTATAAAAAGATTTTTCAACCACAAGTTGTAAATGATAAACAAAATAAAAAGCAGAAAAGTAAAGAACACCAGATTTATAGTGGTTCGGTCAAAACCAGACCTACATCCACTCCCCGGAGGCACCCTCCCAGTATTGCACTAATACCATTAGTGACTCTTCTTTAGCACCCATAGTAAGGTGGAGAAGCCTTTACAAAAACTCTTTCCACCACTACCCGGTGCAGCAGAGAACCGTCTTCCTTTTACACTTATCCCCAGTGTTGGCAGAGATCCGTCCATCCTTTTACGCTCTCCTAGTGTGGGCAAAGAACCCTTCATCCTTTCACACTCTCCTAGTGTGAGAAGAGAATCCTTCATCCTTTCACACTCTCCTAGTGTGGGTACAAAACCCTTTATCCTTTCACACTCTCTCAGTGTGGGCAGAGAACCCTTTGTCCTTCAACACTCTCCTAGTGTGGGTAGAGAACCCGCGACTGTTCACACTCTCCAAGTGTCGGCAGAGAACCTGATCTCCTTGACAGATCTTCTCACAAGAATTTTAGAAGGAAGAAAGAAAAGAGTGATGTAATCCCAAATCACAAGTAGAGATTCTTACCTTTGAACACCAAGCAAAGCCTTCATGCTCCAGTGGTAGGAATCCTCCTTTGAATGCACTCTCACACTCTCTCATTGACTCTTCTTTTAATAGAAACGAAGATCAATGAGCAAAAAAAAAAAAGGTTTGGTGGCAGTCTAAATTGGACTATATATAGCAGAGACTAGAAAAACCATCCAAAAATGCAAATTTTTAAGTCAACATGAAATGGATCGTCCCGTACGATCGTGGATCGTCCTGGACGATTTTACTTAAAGTGTCAAAAATGATCCTGATGTATTTTGGTATGAACTTTGTTCGTACCCGATCATCGTTCCGTACGAACTAGGTTCGTCTGGTACGATCAGTTATACCATATGTTGGTTCCTTAATAAGTGCAGGACGTAACCAACTGTGGTAAGTCAGTTTACATCATCCTAGGACGAACAATACTTCATTCGGACAAAATTTTTACAGAGAGAAACTCGTCCTAGCACGATAATGAATTTCGTCTTAACAAAATTTTTACAGAGGATAATTCATCCTGGCACGATTATAGATTTTGTCTGAATGAAATTTTTATAGAGCCTAACTCATCTTGGGACGAAAATAATTTTGTCATGGACGATCAGGACTTAGAAAAATTTCCTCCAACTCCTGTTTGCACCATTGCTCTTAAAAGGAGTTAACTGACCTGATCATCCCGTACGAATTGTATTCATCCCGTACGATCAGTACAAAATTTTTAAGATCTCCTCAAGTGTGTGTGTGTTTATTCACTCAATTATAATCACTCCCTCTCAATTCAAAAAACAATTTAAAGCTTCAATTTGCAAAGGATTGCATGCTGAATTGAATTTGAAGTCTTCATAGTTTGGAGTTCAATTTTCCTGAAAAGTTAGTACACACAAGAGCAAAAACAAATCTTCTAAAAAGTGTTAGGAGATAACTACACATAAAATAATAATATTTGGAATCATCAAAACTATATAAGTTGCAAGAATGTAAAACATGATAATAGCAACTCTCTTAACAATCTCCCCCTTTTTTATGATGGTAAAACAAATATTGTTTATAGGATTTCAAATTTTAAGGATCTCCTAAACTCCCCCTGAATTGATAAATGCATGAAAATAAGGAGGCATTGATTCAAAATTTTTTTTTGTTTTTCAAAAATTTTATACAAAATAAAACAACAACATAATCACAAAAATAAAATAAACACAAATACTAACACAAGATACAAGACTCACAAGACACAAGACACAATTCAACAAATAATTTACAAGTCTTACAAGACACAAGACACAATTTAATAAATAATTTCTCCCCCTTATTGACAACAACAAAAAGTGAAGAAGAAAAATACTTGAAATGTAAGTAGAAATATGAAAATCATTTGACAATTTAACCTTGAAAGTGATTGAAATAATGCATGCAAATAAAATTAAAACATTAGGAAAATCATAGAAATTAATATAATTTAAGAAGTGATATAACAAAGATAATAAAAAGAATTTATCAAAGACATGAGTCAATTTAGACTCTAAGATATAGAAAATCATTGCACTAAGGATGAATAAAAAATTGTATATTTCAAATTTCAATATTAATTATAAATGAACATAAGATCAATTTGAATTAAGAGATTAAAAGAATTTGGAAAGAAATAACTACCACATTTTTGTGCATCATTTTTACTTTGGGCTTATTTTGTGCATCTTTTTTACATTGTGAACCTTTGCGTATTCCTTTTGATTTTTTGTACTTTGATACAATTTGTAAGAGTAATTTTATTCTTTCCAAAAACAATAATCTAAAATTTCAAATCTTTCTAAATGCATAAATAATGATTGATAAGTGAAATATAAAATAAGAAATCATCACAATTGCAATAATAATATTAACAATAAGACAGTTTAAAAGAGAGACATGAAATTGAAAATTCTAATAATATCAAGTTATAACCAAAACTTAAACTTATAATAATTAGATTTTCTAATGAATTTAATTTTTCTTACAATTCACGATTAAGATTAAAAATTTGATGATTTACATAAAGTCTAACAAACATTTCAATGGTAAATTCAAATTAAAACACAAGAACTTATATTGATATCATTTTAAATATTACAAGGATTCATCATGATATCAACAAAACAACTAAAATAAAGAAGAAATACATCAAACTAATAAAAGCAAACAATAACTAACACATAAATAATAATAATACAAACACAAAATATCAAGTGCAATAATTACTCAAACGGTCCTTGATCTGGAGGAGGAGGAGGAGGAGCACCACCAAAGAGGTTAAAGTATGTACTCATCATAAGTACATTGGTACTAATATCATTCATTTGCTCTCTCATATAGCCCATGTCATGTTGATATTGAGCAGTCTGCTATTGTAAATGAGTCTCAATTTGATCAAAGCGTTGATCTAAATGAGTCTCTAACTGATCAAATCTTTGAACCAAATCCTGATAATTTGGTTCATTAGCAGGAGCAGGTGCACCTTCTAGCTCTTCTTTTGTATCACTTATGACATGTGCTCTACCTGATTCCTCCTTGAAGATTGCACTAAATGATCCATCATTGTAGTAGAGCGGTTCTTCATATTCTTGATCTAGATGAACCAAGTTGTATTTCTTCTCCAGAACAAAGTTAACTAAGTGTCCTAAGCCAATATTCCTTTTTCTTTTCTATTATGCATGGTCAATTTCAGAAAGCCCATAAAGATAGTCAAGAATAAGTTGGACTTCATCTATAGGCTCATTTGACATGATTAAAAAAGTCACCATAGAGCGAAGGGGGGTAATATTTACTCTATCATCAGCTTTTGGAATTATTGAAGTTCTAAGAACGTGCTGGATGATGCGTGCATTCCGGACAAGATCGGATACATTAGCCACATGCTCAGTTAAACCATTTCCTCTAATCACCCTATTGATTTCATACCATTTATATGTATCATTGGTGATTAAGGTATGGGCTCTTTCTCCCCCAGTCCTTAAATTTAGAAAAGCTCCTAAGTCATGTTTAGTGATTTTAACTTTTTGTTTGAAAACAAAAGAACGAATCATAGAGTGGTCAGAATTGAATGACATATTGGTTAGAAAGTAGTGGAAGGTTTCTTTATTATAGAGGTGGACGAGGGTAAGCATAAAGCGAAACTAAGTTGAAGAAAATAAATGCATTACTTGAAAGGTGACATCTTCTTGGATTAGGATCCGGGAAGGGGTGATTTTGGCTGAAGCAAACTTAGGAAAATAATCCTCATTTTCTTTGGACAGAAAATTTTTGGATGAATTCCTATGTGGTTTCTTGACTAAGAAATGTACCTTCCTTAATTTGCTTATTGCTAAATCCTAGAAAGTAACTCAAATCTCACATTAAACTCATCTCAAATTCACCACTCATTATTTTAGAAAAATCATCACAAAGATTTTTATTTGATGATCCAAAAATGATATCATCCACATAAATTTGAACAATGAGTATATCCTTCCACATCTTTTCAAAAAGAGTGTTGTATCCACATATTCTTTTTCAAATGATCTTTAAAGTAGAAAGGTGCTTAACCTCTCATACCAAGCCCTAGGTGCCTGTTTTAATCCATATAAAGCCTTTTTAAACTTGAAAACATGATTTAGGTATTTAGAATTTTCAAAACCTGGATGTTGTTCTACATAAACATCCTCTTCAATTACCCCATTTAAAAAGGCACTTTTCACATCCATTTGAAACAATTTGAAACCTCTAAAATAGGCAAAGGCTAGCAAAACCCTAATTGCTTCAAGTCTAGTTACAGGGGCAAAAGTCTCCTCAAAATCAATCCTTTCAATCTGATTATACTCCTTAGCTACTAATCTAGCCTTATTTCTAATGACTACTCCTGTGTCATTCATTTTATTTTTGAATACCCACTTAGTTCCAACTACACTTTGATCCTTTGGCCTTGTAGTTAATTCCCAAACTTTATTTCTTACAAATTTATTCAACTCTTCTTGCATGGTCAAAATCCAAAATTCATCAGAAAGTGCTTGATCAATATTAATGGGTTCTATAGTTGAAATGAAGGTTGAATGATTGAATTTCTTATTTAATCCATGACTAGTCCTTACACCATCACTTGGTTCACCTATAATCAATTCCCTTGGGTGGATTTTAGAAAATCTCAAATCTCTAGACAAAGGGTTTTCTATCTCCAAATTTTCTTCTAAATATATTTTATCAAACTTTTGGGAGTTATCTACAATCTCATCTTCTTCAATATTTGGCTCTTTCATATTTCCAGATTCATCAAATATAACATGTGTGGTCTCCTCAATTACCAAAGTTCTTTTATTGAATACCCTATAAGATTTTCCAATACTTGAGTATCCAACAAAAATTCCTTCATCTGATTTTGGATCAAATTTTTCTAAGTCAGATTTTCCATTGTTATGATTGAACACCTTGCAACCAAAAACATGCAAATAAGATAAATTAGGTGTTATTCCTTTTAGCAACTCATAGGTTGTTTTATTTAATTTTGATTTCACATTCACCCTATTCAGAACATAACATGCAGTGTTAACCGCCTCAGCCCTGAAATATTTTAGAAGTGAGTATTCTTCCAACATTGCTCGGGCGGCTTCTATTAATGTTCTATTTTGCCTTTCGACTACCCATTCTGCTGAGGGTTTCTAGGTGCAGAAAAGTTGTGATCAATTCCTTTTTCCTTATAAAAATCCTCAAAATTTTCATTTTCAAATTCTCCTCCATGATCACTTTGTATAGTCATGATTTCACACCCAAGTTTTCTTTGAATCCAAGTCAAAAAATTTCTAAATTCCTCAAATGATTCACTCTTATGAAATAGAAATCTAACCCATGTGAATCTTGAGTAATCATCCACAATCACAAATCCGTATACCTTCCTTCCTAGACTCATAATTCCAACTGATCCAAAAAGATCCATATGCAAAATCTCCAATGGTTTATTAGTTATAAGATCCTTATTGGACTGAAAAGAGGATTTTACCTGCTTTCTTAATTAACATGCATCACAAAGGTGGTCCTTAGTAAAGTCTAGTTTTGGTATACCTCTCACTAAATTCTTTTGGGTAATCCTTCTAAGGTTTTTCATGCTAGAATGACAAAGCCTCCTATGCTAAAGCCATGACTCATCAGATACAGTTTTTAAACAAAAAGAAGTAGGAGATTGAATGCAATTTAAATCTAGCATATAGACATTATTTACCCTTTTTCCATTCAAAATATTTTTACCATTTAGGCTTAATATGCAGCTAGTAGAAAAAAATTTTACACTATAACCCTTATCACATAGCTGGCTTATACTTAACAAATTATGCTTTAAACCTTCAACCAATAACACATTGTCTATAATTTTTTTTTTTTAAAAATTTTCAATCATACCTGACCCAACCACCTTCTTTGTGGTATTATCTCCAAGTGTAACCTTGCCTCCACTCCTGGCTTCCAGCGTTATGAATTGAGCAGTATCTCCAGTCATATGGTTTGAACATCTGCTGTCCAAGTACCATATGCTCTCACGAGGGCTTGTGTGAGAGCGACCCTGCAAAATTATCAAATGTTAGACATGGGAACCCAAACAAGTTTGGGTTCACCTTTTAGCAATTTATAATCAGATGCATGTATGATATGTCTAGGTTTATGCATCTTAGGTCTCCATACCAAATTAGTTTTCATCTTCAAAGTACAGGTGTGAGCTATATGTCCAAGCAATCCATAATTATTACATTTAACATTAGGAAAAGGATTCTTATGTTTTATACCACTTATCTGTCTATTTAGGGATTGCATAAATTTAGGATACAAAATAGGATTAGTTAAATCTTCAAGTCTGGGGGGTATCCTATTATCCTTGAGAGCTTTTATTTTCAACTTATAAAATGAATTCATATCTTCCAAGATTCGATTCATATAATTGATTCGATATGTTTTGCTCTCTGATTCATCCTTAAAAATTTTAAATTCTTTTTCAAGATCAGCATAGGATGATATTAAATTATCATAATTTTTATTCAAGTCATCAAACTCATAGAGTAGTTTCATGTGGTTTTCATCTATTAAGGCATGATCTTTCCTAAGGATTTCATGTTCCTTTTGAAGTTCTTCGTATTTTAAACTTAGACTAGCATGCATTTTCTTCATTTTCTTATATGCATCATACATGTGTTCAAAAACTTTAAATAATTCACCATAAGTTAAGTTACATACCTCTTCTTGATCTGACTGATCAAGACTGTCAGCCATTAAGCACAGATTAGTGACTTCCTCTTCTTTTTCAGTCTATGATGAATCTAAAGCTGAATCCGCCCAGAAAACTTTTTGACTCTTCTTTCTTCCCTTCTTTACAGTAGGTTTCTCCTCTACCTTCTCCTTGTTAGATTGGCTTTGAGTTTAGGGCATTCTGTCTTTATATGTCCAGGTTTCTTGCACTCATAGCAAATAACATCATTTGAAACCTTGGCATTTCTATTGAATTTACCTCTATTCCATTACTGGCATTTCTTCTACTTCCTCTTCAGAAAGCTTCTGAATTGTCTAGTCATCAATGAGATGTCTTCTTCATCCTCAGTTTGTGAGTGTTCACTCTCAGACTCTTCCACATTCAGTGCTATGTTCTTCTCCCTTCATGGTTCACCTACATCAATCTTTCTTTGGCTAACTCCTTGCTCATAAGCAATAAGCAAACCAAGAAGATTGTCAATAGAAAAATGTTTAAATACTTAGACTCTATAATTATAGTAATTTTTGCATCATAAGCAGTAGGTAAAAAATGAAGAATCTTATTAACCATTTCAGCATTTGTTAGTTCCCTATCAAGTGCATGTAAAGAGGTGACAATTTGTGTGAATCTTATGTACATATCGGAAATAGATTCATTTGGTTTCATGTGAAACAGTTCATAATCATGCAACAAAATATTAAGTCTAGATTGCTTAACCTCATTAGTCCCCTCATATGTTATACAAAGTCTATCCCATATTTCCTTTCCACTTTTGCAAGAGGAAACCTGCATGTAGTCTTCCGATTTTAAAGCACAAAAGAAACTATTCAAGCATTTGGCGTTTAGATGTGCTAAGTCACGTTCTTCTACTGCCCAGTATGTAAAATGTGTTTCAACTCTAACTCCATCAACTAATCTAGTTAGTTTTGTATATCCTTCATGGACTAAGATTCATATACGATAATCAAGTGACTGTAAGAAAATAAACATGCGTGTTTTTCAAAAATTAAAAGGTATATTGTCAAACAGTGGAGGTCTAGTAATAGAGTAACCCTCAGGTGTGTTTTGGTTTCCAAATATAGGCATCTACGTTAATCAAAAAGTAGTCTAAACTTATGATTTTGAAATAATGATCTGATTGTTTGAGTAGTTGCTATTTGAATTATTTATATTTGTGCAACTTATGTAGTTTTGATGATTCCAAACATTATTGTTCAAATGAATAGTTATCTCCTAACAATTTCAGAAGATTTGCACTTGCTCTTGTGTGTACTAACATTTCAGGAAAATCAGACTCCAGACTACGAAAACTTCAAATCAAATTCAACATGAGAAATTTTGTTTATTTGAAGTGTCTTTTCTTTGAATTAATTTTGAAAGGGAGTGATTGTAATTGAGTGAATAAAATCTCACACACACAAACTAAGGAGATCTTGAAATTCTATACTGATCGTACAGGACGATATATATCGTACTGGACGATCTGTCAGTTATCTCCTATAGAGCAGTTGGAACGAATAGGAACTTGCTTCGAAAATTTTTTCTAAGTCCTATTCGTCCAGGACGAATTTTTATATCGTCCCCGGCGATGGGCGCTCTGGAAAATTTTCGTCCAGACGAACATATTTTCGTCCAAACGATAAACCGACTTAGGACAGTTTTCAGCAGTTTCTAGAACCGACCTTGTAATAACCGTTCGTACTGGACGAACCTAGTTCGTACAGGACGATCAGCTGTACGAAGTCATTTCGTACACATATACAAATTGGGTCGTTTCAGATCATTTAAGTAAAATCGTCCAGGACGATCCAGGATCGTACGGGACGATCCACTGCGTACAGAATTGAAAACTTGCAGTTTTTGGGCGGTGTTTCTTGTCTTTTGTATATATACTTCAAATTAGACTGCCACCCAATCTTTTTGTCATTTGATCTTCGTGCCTATTGAGAGAATAGTCAAGGGGAGAGTGGAAGAGAGCATTCAAAGGAGAATTCCTACCATTGGAGCAAGAAGGCTTCACTTGGATTGCTAAGGTAAGAATCTCTACTTGTGAAATTGGATTTCTTCACTCTTTTCTTTCTTCCTTTTAGGTTCTTGTGAGAAGATCATTCAAGAAGGTCCGGTTCTCTGCCGACACTTGGAGAGTGTGAACAGACGTGGGTTCTCTGCCTACACTAGGAGAGTGTAAAAGGAAGAAGGTTCTCTGCCTACACTTGGAGAGTGTGAACAGCCGTAGGGTTCTCTGCCCACACTAGGAGAGTGTAAAAGGACGACGGTTCTCTACCCACACTAGGAGAGTGTAAAAGGACGACGGTTCTCTGCCCACACTAGGAGAGTGTGAAAGGACGACGGTTCTCTGCCGCACCGGGGAGTGGTGAAAAGAGGGTTTTGTACAGGCTTCTCCGCCTTGCTGTGGGTGCTAAAGGAGAGTCACTTTGTGGTATTAGTGCAATACTCAGAGGGTGCCTCTGAGGAGTGGATGTAGGTCTGGTTATAGACCGAACCACTATAAATCTGGTGTCATTTACTTTATTGCTTTTACGTTTCCGCATTTTAAATTTCTGTTTTAACAACTCTGTGGTTGAAAAACATTTTTCTACAAACTTTAAAAGAAAATTTCATTTCGGTTCAACTTTAGTTTTAAGAGGGTTTAAAATTTTTTAAAACTACCAATTCACCCCCCTCTTGGTAGCCTTGGGACATTTACTTAGGCTTAACAACCTAATTACTAGACTCAACAAGTGGTATCAGAGCATTGTTTCAAAATCATAAGTTTGAACTACTTTTTGATTAACGTAGATGGCTACATTTGGAAACCGAAACACACCTGAGGGTTACTCTATCACTAGACCTCCACTGTTTGACAATATTCCTTTTGATTTTTGGAAAACACGCATGTCTACTTTCTTACAGTCACTTGACTATCGCATGTGGATGTTAGTCCAGGAAGGTTACACAAAACCAACTAGATTAGTTGATGGAATTAGGGTAGATACACCCTATGCAGATTGGACTATAGAAGAACGTGACTTAGCACAATTAAATGCAAAATGTTTAAATAGTTTCTTTTGTGCTTTAAAATCTGAAGACTACATGCGAGTTTCTACTTGTAAAAGCGGAAAAGACATATGGGATAGACTTTGTATTACTTATGAAGGGACAAATGAGGTTAAGCAATCTAGGCTAAATATCTTGTTACATGACTACAAACTATTTCGCATGAAACCTAATGAATTTATATCTGACATGTACACAAGATTCACTCAAATTGTCACCTCTTTGCATGCACTTGGTAGGGAATTAACTAATGCTGAAATGGTTAATAAGATTCTTCGTTGTTTACCTACTGCATACGATGCTAAAATTACTGCAATTACAGAGTCAAAAGATCTGAACATTTATTCTATTGACAATCTTCTTGGTTCACTCATTGCTTACGAGCAAGGAGTAAGTCAAAGAAAGATTGATGCAGGTGAACCAAGAAAGGACAAGAATATTGCACTAAATATGGAAGAGTCAGAAAGTGAACACTCACAACCTGAGGATGAAGATGATATAGCACTGATGACTAGACAATTCAAAAGCTTTTTAAAGAGGAAGCAGAAGAGACGCCAGTAATGGAATAGAGGTAAGTATAATAGAAATGGCAAGGTTTCTAATGAAGTGATTTGTTATGAATGCAGGAAACCAGGTCATATAAAGACTGATTGTCCAAAACTCAAAGCCTCTCCTAGCAAGGAGAAGGTAGAGGAGAAACCAATGGTAAAGAAGGGCAAGAAGAAGTTTCAAAAGGTTTTTTGGGCGGACTCAGCTTCAGACTCATCTGAGACTGATAAAGAAGAAGAAGTCACCAACCTTTGCTTGATGGCAGATAAAGCTGAACAATCAGATCAAGAAGAGGTATGTGATTTAACTTATAATGAATTGTTTGAAGTTTCTGAACACATGCATGATGCATATAGGAAAACTAAAAAGATGCATGCTAGTTTAGTTTTAGAATTGGAAGAGCTTAATAAGGAACACGAGATCCTTAGGAAAGATCATGCTTTAATTGATAGCAACCACATGAAACTACTTGATGAATATGATGACTTGAATAAAAATTTTGAGAATTTAAAATCATCCTATTCTGAACTTGAAAAAGAATTTGAGAAATATAAGGATGAATCTGAGCACAAGACATATAGAGTCAATTATACAAATCGAATCTTGGAAGAAATGAATTCATTTTATAAACTTACTATAAGTGCTCTCGAGGATAATATGAACCCCCCTAAACATGAAGATTTTACAAATCCTAAGTATTATCCTAAATTTATAAAATCCCTTAGAAGACAATCATATGAGAGAAAACATAGGAATATTTTTCCTAATGTTAAATGTAACAATTGTGGATTTTTAGGACATATATCTCACACCTGCACTTTAAAGATGAAACCTAATCTGGTGTGGAGAACTAAGATGCATAAATCTAGACATATCACACATGCATCTGATTATAAATTTCATAAAGGTGAACCCAAACTAGTTTGGGTTCCCAGGTCTAACATTTGAGAATTTTGCAGGTATACTCTCACACAAGACCTCGTGAGAGTATATGGTACCTGGACAGCGGATGTTCTAAGCACATGACTGGAGATACTGCTCAATTCATAACGCTGGAAGCCAGGAGTGGAGGCAAGGTTACACTTGGAGATAATACCACAAAGAAAGTGGTTGGATCAGGTATGATTGGAAACTTGAAAAACTTTTTCATAGATAATGTTTTGTTAGTTGAAGGCTTGAAACATAATTTGCTTAGCATAAGTCAGCTTTGTGATAAGGGCTATAATGTAAAATTTTTACCTACTAGCTGCATAATTAGCCTAAATGGAAAAATTGTTTTAAATGGAAAAAGGGTGAACAATGTTTACATGCTAGATTTAAATTGTATTCAATCTCCTACTGCTTTTTATTTGAAAATTGTTTCTGATGAATCGTGGCTTTGGCATAGGAGACTTTGTCATTCTAGTATGAAAAATCTTAGAAAAATTACCCAAAAGAATTTGGTGAGAGGAATACCTAAACTAGACTTTACTAAGGACCATCTGTGTGATGCATGTCAATTAGGAAAACAAGTAAGGTCCTCATTTAAGTCCATTAAAGATCTTAGGACAAGTAAACCTTTAGAAATTCTACACATGGATCTTTTTGGACCAGTAAGCACTGTTAGTCTAGGAGGAAAGGTATATGGATTTGTTATAGTAGATGATTTTTCAAGATTCACCTGGGTTAAATTTCTTTTTCATAAGAGTGAATCATTTGAGAAATTCAGAAATTTTTCAACTTGGATACAAAGAAAACTAGGATGTGAAATAATTTCTATACAAAGTGATCATGGAGGAGAATTTGAAAATGAAAGATTTGAAGATTTCTGTAAAAAAAAAAGGGGATTGATCACAATTTTTCTGCACCTAGAACTCCTCAACAAAATGGAGTAGTTGAAAGAAAGAACAGAACATTAATAGAAGCCGCCCGAGCAATGTTAGCAGAATACTCTCTTCCTAGGTATTTTTGGGCTGAGGCGGTTAGCACTGCATGCTATGTTCTGAATAGGGTGAATGTGAGATCTAATTTGAATAAAACACCCTATGAGTTGCTAAAAGGAAGAACACCAAATTTGTCTCATTTGCATGTATTTGGTTGCAAGGTGTTCATACATAATAATGGAAAATCTGCCTTAGGAAAATTTGATCCAAAATCAGATGAAGGAATTTTTGTTGGATATTCAAGTGTTGGAAAATCTTATAGAGTATTCAACAAAAGAACTTTAGTCATTGAAGAAACCACACATGTTGTTTTTGATGAAATTGGAAACATGGAAGAGCCAAAAGTTGTTGAAGAAGAAATTGAAGAAAACTCCCAAAAGATAGATAGATTAAATTTGGAAGAAAATGTGGAAGAAAATTTAGAAAGAGAAGACCCTTTGCCTAGAGATTTGAGATTTTCTAAAAACCACCCAAAGGAATTAATCATAGGTGAACCAAGTGAGGGTGTTAGAACTAGGCGTGGATTAAACAAGGAAGTCAATCATTCAGCCTTTATTTCTACTGTTGAACCCACTAACATTGATCAAGCACTTTCAGATGAATTTTGGATATTGGCCATGCAAGAAGAGTTGAATCAATTTGTAAGAAATAAAGTTTGGGAACTAACTACAAGGCCAAAAGATCAAAGTGTTGTTGGAACCAAGTGGGTGTTCAAGAATAAAATGAATGACTCAGGAGTAGTCATTAGAAATAAGGCTAGATTAGTAGCTAAGGGGTATAACCAAATTGAAGGAATTGAATTTTGAGGAAACTTTTGCCCCTGTAGCTAGACTTGAAGCAATTAGGGTTTTACTAGCCTTTGCCTGTTTTAAAGGTTTTAAATTGTTTCAAATGGATGTCAAAAGTGCCTTTTTAAATGGAGTAATTGAAGAAGATGTTTTTGTAGAACAACCTCCAGGTTTTGAAAACTCTAAATTTCCAAATCATGTTTTCAAATTAAAAAAGGCATTATATGGATTGAAACAGGCACCTAGGGCTTGGTATGAGAGGTTAAGCACCTTCCTACTTGAAAGATCTTTTGAAAAAGGAAGTGTGGATACAACTCTCTTTTTAAGGAAAATTGGAAAGGATATACTTATTGTTCAAATTTATGTGGATGACATCATCTTTGGATCTTCAAATAAACATCTTTGTGATGATTTTTCTAAAACAATGAGTAGTGAATTTGAAATGAGTCTAATGGGAGATTTAAATTACTTTCTAGGTTTTAGCATTAAGCAACTTGAGGAAGGTACTTTTCTTAGTCAAACCAAATATATTAAGGACATCCTCAAAAAATATGAAATGGACAATGCTAAACCTGTTAGTACACCAATGAGTTCTTCAGTTCAGTTAGATAAAGACCTTAAGGGAAAATCTGTTGATCAAAAGAAATTTAGAGGGATAATTGGATCTTTACTTTACTTGACTGCTAGCCGACCAGATATTATGTTTAGTGTTTGCTTATGTGCTAGATTTCAATCAGATCCAAAAGAATCACATTTGACAGCAGTGAAAAGGATTTTAAGATATCTACTAGGAACTCAAAACTTAGGAATTTGGTATCCTAAGTTTAGCTCTTCATTTGAAATTATTGGTTACTCAGATTCTGACTTTGCAGGGCTGTAGAGTGGATAGGAAAAGCACTTCTGGAACATGTCAATTCATTGGAAATTCATTAGTTTCATGGTCTAGTAGAAAACAAAATTCAGTGGCACTATCTACTGCAGAAGCAGAATACATTGCATTAGGAAGTTGTGTGGCACAAGTACTTTGGTTAAAACAACAGTTGATTGACTTAGGATTAACTATAGGCACTATTCCAATTTATTGTGACAATACTAGTGCTATTTGCATTTCCAAAAATCCTATTCAACATTCTAGAACCAAACACATTGATATAAGGCATCATTTCATAAGGGATCATGTATCCAAAGGAGAAATTGAACTCATACATGTTTCAACTGAAAATCAACTTGCAGACATTTTTACAAAACCTTTAGCCTTTGATACCTTCAGTACTTTAAGAACAAGGCTTGGTGTTATTGATTTGAATGCTTAACCAAAATGTCTTTGCAACATTGATACTTGTTGTATTTTGTTTTTGTGATTTTGTGAATTTTGTGTTTTTGTATGAATTGTTTTTGAATTTATGTTTTTGTCTTATGTTTTCTGTGTTGTTGATTATTTTTGTTGTTTTTGTTAAATTAAAAATTTAAAAATCAAAATTTTTTTGGAAATCGTCCAGGACGAAATTTTTCGTACAGGACGATGTGTTAAGAAACTGTTTGCGCGAATTTAAACCGTTTTGAGAGCAGTTTTTTTTTGGATCGTCTGTACGATCTGTGATCGTCCAGTACGATTTTTTCTTTTTCTCAAACGTCGGGACGATTGAATGCAGCGGTTGAGTGGATAAGACAGTTTTTAATACGAATTTCGTCTGTACGAAATTTTTTTTTGTATGTACGAACATGTGTCGATTCATTGTTGGGGACGGTTTTCAAGAGTCATTAAAACGAAACGCTTTTTGATCGTCTGTACGAAATATTTTCGTATGTACGATCGGTCAAGTCAAAAAGCCTGTACGAAGGGACGCATCGTAAGTTGTGTTGAATACGAAAAGCCGTTACATTTTGGACGAATTGGATCGTCTGTACGAAATTACTTCGTCCAGACGAACGATAATTTTTCGTCCAGGACGAATATTTTCGTCCAGGACGAACATATCGTTTTTCTTTAAATATGAGGGCTTTCAAACTTGAAAATCACACTTTCAAACATCTTTTTCAATCCCTTTCTACATCAAATCAACTATGGCCTCCTCTAGCAAGAGACAAAAAGTTTTGGTGAAGAAACCCAACAGGAATGCTCCAGACAACTTCCTTTCCAAAGCAAATGAGGAATCTTTTCCTCGTTTTGCTTATGCGAAAATCACTCCGTCTCGCATTCTTATCCAAACGGAGTTGAAATTTAGGGTATTACACCTCTTTGCCTCAACCCAATTTCATTTCATTCTCTCTCTTGTCCACCTCTACAATAAGCAAACCTACCATTACTTCCTAGCCAACATGAGTTTCAATCCTGACCACTCTATCATTAGTTCTTTTGTTTTTAAGAAAAAAGTTGAGATCACCAAGCACGACCTTGGTGCATTTTTAAACTTAAGGACTGAAGGATATAGAGCTCACACCCTAATGTCAGAAAACGTCTTCCATTGGTATGAAATCAATAGGGTAATTAGAGAAAATGGAATTGACAATCATGTTGCTAGAGTGGCCGGTATGACCCAAGATGCCCGAATCATCCAGCATATCCTTAGATCCTCAATTATTCCTAAAGCTGGTGATAGGATTAACATTACTCCTCTTCTTTCTTGTCTAACTTTTTTAATCATGAAAAGACATCCTATTGATGAAGCCCAACTCATCCTAGATCATATCTATGGGCTTTCAGAAATAGGACATCCTAATCAGAAGAGGAAGAAGAATATTTCTTTAGGGCACTTGATTACTTATGTTTTGGAGAAGAAGTACAATATAGTCCATCCTGATGAGGAATATGAAGAGCCAGTTTATTACAACGATGCATCTTTCAGACTGCTCTTCAGGGAGGAAAAAGAAAAAGAAAAAGCACATGATAGTGCTTCAGAAGAAGAAGAAGAAGGAGTGCAAGCTTCTGCTTCTCAATCAGATTACCAGAATCTGATTGAGAGATTTGATAGACTAGAGACTCACATTGATCAAAGGTTTGATCAATTTGATGCTCATCTTACGCAGCAGCAACATGACATTGGTAATATTAGAGATGAAGTTCATGAAATAAATACCAATGTAATGTTAATGGCCTCCTACTTCAATCTCTTTGGCGGCATTCCTCCTCCTCCTCCTCCAGAACAGTAGAAGTTTTTTTTTATGTGTGTCTGTTGTATTTTTGTTTTGTTGTTATGTTTTTTGTTTAAGTTCAATGTTTTTATGTAATTTTCTTTTTAATCAATGAAAGTTTGTTTGTCTTAGATTTGTTTTGAAATGTGGCTAATCTTTATGAATTTCATTAATATTATTTTTAATCTACATTGTGCTCAAATTCGATTGTAATATGAGATTATCTATATTAGAAAATCTAGACTTTCTAAATTTATAATTTGTTTATAACTTGTTGTAGTTAGAATTTTTAAGTTCATGTCTATTCATTTAGACTACATAAAATTTAATATTGTTATTGCAATTTTGATGTTATCTTATTTTGTATTTCTATGCTCAAATGATGTTTATGCACCTAGAAATATTTGAAATGTTAGATTATAGATTTTGGAAAGAATTGGTCAAATTACTCTTGAAAATTGTACAAATGTACAAAAATCAAAAGGGATTCGCAAAAATTGTGCAAATTTAAAAAGAGGCACAAAATAAGCCCAACCAAAGACAAATGCACAAAAATGTGCCCCAAAACTTTGAAAAGATGTGCAAAGCACCACTTGAGGTAATTCTCTTCTTTCCAAATTCGTTTAATCTCTTAATTCAAGTTGATCTAATGTTCATTTATATTCTATTGAACTTTGAAATATAGAATTTTTTTTACATCTCACTTGTAATGATTTTCAATAATCAAAATGTCTAAATTGAATCATGTCTTTGATAAATTCTTCTTACTTACAATGTTATATCATTTCATAAATTTTATGAATTTCTATGATTGACCTAATATCTTTAGTTTAAAATTGCATGCTCTATGTCAAATCACAATTTAGATTAAATTTTAACAATGAATTTCATATTATTATTTACATTTCTTGTCTTTTTCTTCTTCACTTTTTGTTGCTGTCAAAAAGGGGGAGAAATTATTATGTTTGTGTTTGTGTTTTTGTTTTGTTTGTGATTTGTGTTTTCTGTTAAAATTTTTGAAAAACAAAAATTTTTGTTCTTTAATGCCTCCTTATTTTAATGTACTCATAAATTCAGGGGGAGTTTAGTAGATAAGAGATTTTGTCTTAACTTGAAACCATACTAATAATAATTGTTTTGCCATCATCAAAAAGGGGGAGATTGTTTGAGTAGTTGCTATTTGAATTATTTATATTTGTGCAACTTATGTAGTTTTGATGATTCCAAACATTATTGTTCAAATGAATAGTTATCTCCTAACAATTTCAGAAGATTTGCACTTGCTCTTGTGTGTACTAACATTTCAGGAAAATCAGACTCCAGACTACGAAAACTTCAAATCAAATTCAACATGAGAAATTTTGTTTATTTGAAGTGTCTTTTCTTTGAATTAATTTTGAAAGGGAGTGATTGTAATTGAGTGAATAAAATCTCACACACACAAACTAAGGAGATCTTGAAATTCTATACTGATCGTACAGGACGATATATATCGTACTGGACGATCTGTCAGTTATCTCCTATAGAGCAGTTGGAACGAATAGGAACTTGCTTCGAAAAATTTTTTTAAGTCCTATTCGTCCAGGACGAATTTTTATATCGTCCCCGGCGATGGGCGCTCTGGAAAATTTTCATCCAGACGAAAATAAATATCGTACCGGACGAACAGCTCTCTGGAAAATTTTCGTCCAGACGAAACCAAAGTATCGTCCCCGGCGATGGGCACTCTGGAAAATTTTTGTCCAGACGAAATAAATTATCGTCCAGGACGATCGGCTCTCTGGAAAATTTTCGTCCAGACGAACATATTTTCGTCCAAACGATAAACCGACTTAGGACAGTTTTCAGCAGTTTCTAGAACCGACCTTGTAATAACCGTTCGTACTGGACGAACCTAGTTCGTACAGGACGATCAGCTGTACGAAGTCATTTCGTACACATATACAAATTGGGTCGTTTCAGATCGTTTAAGTAAAATCGTCCAGGACGATCCAGGATCGTACGGGACGATCCACTGCGTACAGAATTGAAAACTTGCAGTTTTTGGGCGGTTTTTCTTGTCTTTTGTATATATACTTCAAATTAGACTGCCACCCAATCTTTTTGTCATTTGATCTTCGTGCCTATTGAGAGAATAGTCAAGGGGAGAGTGGAAGAGAGCATTCAAAGGAGAATTCCTACCATTGGAGCAAGAAGGCTTCACTTGGATTGCTAAGGTAAGAATCTCTACTTGTGAAATTGGATTTCTTCACTCTTTTCTTTCTTCCTTTTAGGTTCTTGTGAGAAGATCATTCAAGAAGGTCCGGTTCTCTGCCGACACTTGGAGAGTGTGAACAGACGTGGGTTCTCTGCCTACACTAGGAGAGTGTAAAAGGAAGAAGGTTCTCTGCCTACACTTGGAGAGTGTGAACAGCCGTAGGGTTCTCTGCCCACACTAGGAGAGTGTAAAAGGACGACGGTTCTCTGCCCACACTAGGAGAGTGTAAAAGGACGACGGTTCTCTGCCCACACTAGGAGAGTGTGAAAGGACGACGGTTCTCTGCCAGCACTGTGGATTGTGTAAAAGGACGACGGTTCTCTGCCGCACCGGGGAGTGGTGAAAAGAGGGTTTTGTACAGGCTTCTCCGCCTTGCTGTGGGTGCTAAAGGAGAGTCACTTTGTGGTATTAGTGCAATACTCAGAGGGTGCCTCTGAGGAGTGGATGTAGGTCTGGTTATAGACCGAACCACTATAAATCTGGTGTCATTTACTTTATTGCTTTTACGTTTCCGCATTTTAAATTTCTGTTTTAACAACTCTGTGGTTGAAAAACATTTTTCTACAAACTTTAAAAGAAAATTTCATTTCGGTTCAACTTTAGTTTTAAGAGGGTTTAAAATTTTTTAAAACTACCAATTCACCCCCCTCTTGGTAGCCTTGGGACATTTACTTAGGCTTAACAACCTAATTACTAGACTCAACAATACCACTTGTTGAGATTCGTTCACAATGAATTAGGTTGTTAAACCTAAGCTTATATCCCAGTGGCTAACAAAGAGGGGGGGGGGGGGAATTGGTAATTAAAAAATTTGAACCCTCTTTTTAAACTTTGGAAATTAAAACTTAATTGTTAGTAATTTTTTTTTTAGAAAAAGATTTTTCAACCACAAGTTGTAAATGATAAACAAAATAAAAATAAGAAAAGTAAAGAACACCAGATTTTTAGTGGTTCAATCAAAACCAGACCTACATCCACTCCCCGGAGGCACCCTCCGAGTATTGCATGAATACCACTAGTGACTCTCCTTTAGCACTCATAGCAAGGTAGAGAACCCTTTACAAAAACTCTTTCCACCTCTACCTGGTGCGGCAGAGAACCATCTTCCATTTATACTTATCCCCAGTGTTGGCAGAGAATCGTCCGTCCTTTTACACTATCGTAGTGTGGGCAGAAAACCCTTCGTCCTTTCACACTCTCCTAGTGTGGGCATAGAACCCTTCGTCCTTTCACACTCTCCTAGTGTGGGAAAGGAACCCTTCATCCTTTCACACTCTCCTAGTGTGGGCAGAGAACCCGTGGATGTTCACACTCTCCACGTGTCGATAGAGAATTGGATCTCCTTGTCATATCTTCTTATAAGAATTCTAGAAGGAAGAAAGAAAAGAGTGAAGTAATCCCAAATCACAAGTAGAGATTCTTACCTTTGAACACCAAGCGAAGCCTTCATGCTCCAGTGGTAGGAATCTTCCTTTGAATGCACTCTCACACTCTCTCCTTGACTCTTCTTTTAATAGGCACAAAAATCAATGAGCAAAAAGATTTGGTGGCAGTCTAAATTTGACTTTATATAGGAGAGACAAGAAAAGCCGTCCAAAACTAAAAATTTTCAAGTCAACACGAAATGGATCGTCCCGTACGATCGTGGATCATCCTGAACAATTTTACTTAAAGTGTCAGAAACGATCTTGATGTATATTGGTACGAACTATATTCGTACACGATCATCATCCCGTACGAACTAGGTTCATCCGGTATGATCAGTTATACCATAGGTCAGTTCCCTAATAACTACATGACGTAACCAACTATGGTAAGTCGGTTCACATCGTCCTGGGACGAACAGGACTTCATCCGGATGAAATTTTTACAGAGAGCAACTCGTCCTGACACGATAATGAATTTCTTCTGAACAAAATTTTTACAGAGAAGAATTCGTCCTAGGACGATTTAGATTTCAACTGGATGAAATTTTTACAGAGAAGAATTCATCCAGGCACGATTATAGATTTCGTCTGAATGAAATTTTTACATAGCCTAACTTGTCCTGGGACAAAATTAATTTCATCCTGGACGATCAGGACTTAGAAAAATTTCCTCCAACTCCTGTTCGCACCATTGCTCTTAAAAGGAGATTACTAACCTGATCGTCCCATACGAATTATATTCGTCCCGTATGATTAGTACAAAATTTTTAAGATCTCCTCAAGTGTGTGTGTGTGTTTATTCACTGAATTATAATCACTCCCTCTCAATTCAAAAAATAATTTAAAGCTTCAATTTGCAAAGGATTGTATGCTGAATTTGATTTGAAGTCTTCATAGTTTGGAGTTCAATTTTCCTGAAATATTAGTACACACAAGAGCAAAAATAAATCTTCCAAAAAGTGTTAGGAGATAACTATACATAAAATAATAATATTTGAAATCAACAAAACTATATAAGTTGCAAAAATGTAAAACATGCTAATAGCAACTCTCTTAACAACACTCTTCATATTTTTTTCTTGAGGAATCAAGCTTTTATAGTTTCAGAGTAATAGTTTTTGAAATGGGTCATAAAATAGAGCTATATGAATTGATCTATAAGTCGAGTGGGGTAGTTTTAAGTTTTTTTGGGTGTTCAATATTATTTATTTTTATGTACATGTTTGTTCAATTGAATATTTATTTTATATAGACCTCCCAAACCCAAATATGATAGATGGACAGAGTGCCAATTAGGTAGTTCTTATATATAGTATGGCTTTGAAAGTGGGTTATGAGTGCCAATTAGGTAGTTTTATATTTTTCTAGTCTGATGGCCTAGATGATAGGCAAAGCATAGATTAGAGTTCCTGTTATTCGATTTGATGATATAGATAGACATTTGTATATGTTTTTGAGATTGAAGTCTATGAGGTTTGAATATGTTGTTAAGCCTAGGAAATCAAAGGGTTGGTTAAGGAGAATAGAGAAGACATTTTATGATATGATATATCCTCCTAAGTAGAAGTACCAATAATGGTCATTTTATTAGATGGTGAGCGAAAGCACTGGTGGATGGGCTAGCATGAGGAAAATTTTTAAAGGAAATTAAATTATCTGATTAACTGGGAGGAGTTGTCTGATGTATTTTGATCCTAATTCATACCATTTATGCATGGTAGCATATATAAGAGACTTTTTTAGATTAGTTTAGGGAAGATGGATTATGATGCAGTATGAGATAGAGTTTACTACTTTGACTAGATATGCTCCACAACTAGTTAATACTCTTATGAAAAAGTGCTATAGATTTTTTAGAGGACTTCAAGATAGTTGAAGATATCCACTAGTACCACTCCACATTTTTTATTTCTCTGTGCTTATGAAACGAGTTTGATAGATTAAAAAAGATCTGATAGTTACTTTGTAGAGGTGGAATAATAGTAGGAAGAGATTCAAGGGTGAGACATCTGGTAATGAATTTTTTAGGAAGAAGATCAAATTAGTACTTTGAGACTCCAAGAAAGGTGGATAGTTTGTGTCTATGGTAGCTCTGAGTAGAGGCAGCCTTATTAGTTCTAAGAGTTTTATTAGTGGGACACCTTTATGCATTTGGGTCAACACTACAGGATAATTTGATAATATTTTTAATATGGTTTGATTGGACATAATGTAATTGAGTGTTTGTAGGTAGGATTTGATTAATGATTAGGCCATTATTTGAGAGTTCTATTAGTCTGGTAGGGAGACTATGGATAGTTCCATTATGTAATTTTTTGAGGGACCATCCGGATTTGTTTTTATGGAAGACTCAATAACAGGTAAGCCATCTAGCAGTGGTCAGAGAGATCTTTGTATTTTAGATGCTCAAGCTCCAGTTCAGGCACATATATATAGTTTGACACAATAGGAGCCTCGAGATGCTCCGTATGTGGATATAAATATGGATTAAAATTTTAAGAATCCATGTTATATTTATTCGATTATGGGCCAGTCAATAATTTATTTCTAAGCATTTCTTTAATTTATTACACTTGCTTTTAGTTTTACTTCCTTTTCTCTGATTGTTACTTTACCCACTAGAGATATTATGTGTAACAACCCAAAAAATTGAAATTTGAATTTTAGTTTGAATTAGAGTGCTTTAGTTCCATACTTTTGAGCCATGTGGAGCTAGGTTTGAGAGAACAGGTATGCCAAAAATCACCACCATGACTCTTAAGTCTATGTTCTATGGTAATTTTGAATTCAACTTGTTGCACTATGTTGGAGCACTATGGTGCTAGCCCACTAATAGTATTTATATATATTTTTAAATCTTAATATCCCTACCATTCCCTCTCCATCATGCTTAGTTTTTCTTACCTCAATGGGAAGGAAGGAGAAGAGAAGGAAAGGAGAGAAAGTTAGGGTTTGATCATTTTTTTTCTGTTTTTCTTGTTACAAAAATTATTCTATTCATACCAAGTGTCTAAACTCTTACTCCTATTTTTAATGATTTGCATTTATATGGATTTTATCTCTCCTAAACCAGTAAAAAATGAATTATCTTCTAATTTCATAAGCTTTCACCATGTAACTTTTGATAGGTTATATTAATTTGATCATTATGAACAATTTGATATGAGGTATATATGAATGTTTAGGTGAAAGGAGTAGGAAAATGGTATATTAAAAAAAAGTGGAAAAGTGATGTAATGTGATTTTATATGATAAACTAAAATGTATGATGTGTTGAAATGATTGATATGAAATAGAATGTAATACTGGATTGTGATACCAAAATGTGATATTGATCTGATAGAAAGGATGTTCTGATTGATATCAAATATACGTATGACCCTCACGTAATTACCCTCAAATCCATATGATGAAAGTGCTCATATGACACTAGAAAGTCTCTGATACCACTTGAAAGTTCGTTAGGGATGTTAAGCCCTCATGAACTGGCCCAAGGCTAACAAAGAAAGAGGTGAATTGGATAACTTTAAAACCAAAGATAAAACTCAAACCAAAATCATCACAGAAATCAAAATGCGAAAGAAAATAATGCGGAAGCAATAATAAGGAAAGAACACACCAGATTTATAGTGGTTCGGTCAAACCTTGACCTATGTCCACTCCTTGGAGGCACCCTCCAAGTATTGAACTAAACTAAGTGTCTCTTCTTTAGCCCCCATAGCTAGGCGGAGAAGCCCTTACAAAATCACTTCCACTTTCCCCGGTGCGGCGGAGTCACCGGGTCCTTTGACACCAAAGAGATCTTCTTCTTTGGTGAACTTCCCTCGAGACATGCCTTGAATCCGACGGTATTAAGGTGCAAGCCTGCCAGAGCAACCTGTGGAATCCCCCTCCACACTCCCTTGAGTCCCCCCTCACAGGATCTTCTCCCTCTCTCAGACTTCACCCGTTCCTCCCTCCCTTTTAAGCTTTCTCTTCAAGTTTCCCCCACAAGAACGAAGCTACAATGGTTGACAAAGACACTTACAAAGTGTCATGCCAAGCTTAAATAGAAAAGCTCAAAACAAGCTCATTAATGCAAGTTGTCGACATTATTGTCCAGGATGATAAGAATATCATCCTGGCCGATCAATACAAATTCAGCTCATCAGCCCAGGACGATTAGGGATGATCAGAAGAAAATTAGTTACATCATCCTGGCCAATCTCACGATTGTCCCGGCTGATTAGTTTAAAACTGATTTTAATCATCCTGATCATCGCCCGAAATAAATGCTGGCCGATGTAAATCATCCAGGACATCGTCCCGACCATTTCTACGATCGTCCTGGATGATGTGATCGTATCAATTCAGCCATTAATGCTTTTCAAAGATACCTGATCAATTTAGGCATAATTGAGTTAGATCATCCTTGACGATGTCTATATCGTCCTGGACAATGTCTATATCGTCCTGGCCGATTTCCTAAAATAATGAAATCCTAATCTGATCATGGCGGCTGATTCTTTTTGAATTGAGGTTATCATCCGGGATGATACAAGTATCGTCCAGGCCAATCAGCTTATGACGGTTGCCTTAATGAGGATGCACTAATTAGGGTTTCTTCATTTGGACCGATTGTCCAGGACGATATAAATATCATCCCAGATAATATTACCAAAAATATAAATCTTTAGGGAACAACAGAAAAATCTTCCAAGCTACAAAACATCAGGAGTCACACTAAATACAATAGACTCAAGAAAGAAAAAATTGTACAAATTGACTCAGACCTAGTCTACCCAATCTTGAGCTGGTTCCAAATTGCAGTATGATCGTGTGAACCTGAAATATTAGTAAATAAGGCCGTCGTATAGAAATAGAAGTGTTTGCTATTATCAAAATCATAAATCATGAAAATAGATCCGCAACATATGATTCATTGATTTGAGAGTCATATGGTGCTGGAGACTGATAAGGTGTTATAAATAGCCAGGGTAACTATTCCATGTGATTATTGATTAGGAGTTATAACGAGTTCACTGATTAGGAGTCATAATGGGAGATTTATATAAGAGTTATAAGTGTAGGAGTAAGATACAAGATACCCTCTTTTGAATATTTGACATTGAGAATACCAACACTATACTAATACCATTATTACCTATTGTTAGAAGTGTAAAAATGGGTTTTTTGGTTAGGTTCAAGTCTAACCAAATACGAACTACCATCACTTGACTAGACCTGAATCTTACCCCATTAAAGAAATGGGTCGAGAACCTAGACCCGAATATGATTCAGTTCTGGTCTGGGTCAACCCAAAATGACCCGCCAACCTTTTTTTCTTTCTTCCTTTTTTTGCTAGTTCTAATTTAACTAATTCAATTAACTAATTAACCTTAAATTTCTCCAAACATATGATATTTAAATGTTAAATTTTAAACTAGTAAATACATACAAATTTGTAACATACAAAATATAAATGTTAAATTATTAAAATTTAAATGTTGAAACATACAAAATGTAAAAAAATAGTGTTATTGCTATGTTAATTTTGGAACATAAAAAATTAAAACATAAATAATTTGAAACATCTTATAATCAAGTATATCAACTATAAAGTACATAATAATGCAGTTAATGTTACTAATATACATCGTACAAAAAAAAATACTATCAATTAATGCAGTTGTTTTAATAAAAAATAATAGATTACATTTTCATATTTCAAATAAATTTTCTCGTTTAAACTGCTTTGCTCCCCTATAAGTCTTAGAGATGTATCTGCAAAAGAAAAAAAAGTTAAATAACTAAAATATTATAATTATCGATTTACTGAAAGCTTGATCATCATTTATTGAGCACATATTAAACGTTTAAATCCTTCATTAAGTAATAAAATGTAATTGAGTAAAGAATATTATGGTAAAACCAAGATTATTAACATCAAACTGTGTTGGGCGGTTCAACGAGTTGAACTGGGAATCAACCAACTGACTGGTTCAGTCTATGTATAAGATTGGAATAACATATAACTGCTTGAGAACCACTAAAACTGGCATTCAAACGAGAAATTCATCGCTAGTTTTGCAAAATAGGGCAGCTTAAGTGTAACTGAATTTGAACCAACTCAGCTCGTATTTAGTAAAATGAAATAATTTAATTAATTTATTATTAAATATTTCACTTAATAAATTAATTTAAATTTTATATTATTTTAATTAAATAGGTATCAATAATGCTTTATAAACTATGTTTTATCACATGGCCCAACTTAACATGTGACTTCTTTTTAACATGTCAATCAAAAAGCTTATATAGACAAAAATAATGCTAACATAGAGTGTTTTGGTGATGTGGAGCTAAAACTCAAAGGTGAAGTTCTCAAGTTCACTATACATACACTACATATTTCTACATAAGTTTTTTTTTAATTAAAATTTAATAATGCAAATAATATTTAATTTTTATATAGCAAGAATTTATAGATATAATTTTATAATATAAATTTTGTATATTTTCTATAGGTATATATTATATAAACATATAACATAAATAAGAAATTATTTCTATTATATATATATATATATATATATATATATATATATATATAATTTGATATTAAATATAAATTATTTTGTTTGTAAAGTATGATTTTAAGCCTACATTCTTAATTTGAATATTTGATATCTGTGATAGGGTGAGTTTATGTTCAAGTAAGGTTAAATTGTCATATTATTATAATAATTTTCTTAATTTTTAATAATATAATTATTTATTATATCATTTGGTTTGACCCTAGTCAAATCAATTGAACCTGTTGAACCGTGAATATCTCATTCTTCCATTTCATTGCCTAGTTCAGTATTTTTAACCTTGGGTGTTACCATCCAAGGAGGCCATTTATACTATCTTAGGTAATAGTATCTACATAATTATATAGTATTTGCTTGAACTAAGAAAACAGAAATGCCATATGGTTAAATTTACCCCAAAAGGGTTCACCCTTTCACTTTAGAAGGTTTCTCATTTTTTCTCTATAAAATGAAAACTATGAGGTTAAAGGAAAACAACTGAATATATCTAGCAAAAGAAAAATAGATTCTCCATTTCTCCCTTAGCACCTTAAAATAAATCAAATTTATTACTTTGGATGAATAAGAAATTCTCAATAGTAGTGGTTTAGTTTAGGCTACGCTAGAAATTAGTTCAGGCTGTTCATCATTTATCAAGATAGAAAACCTGAGAGGACTTGAGAAACCCTAAAAAATTCACTAATATTAGTTCAAAAATAGATAATAAGCAACCAACAACTTATTGACAGCCTGAAACCAACAACCATAATCCAACAACCAGCAAACAAAACCACAACTACAACCCAGCAACCAGCTCCCACAACCACAATCACAACCTAACATGGAAAGAATAACAACCCAACAAATAATAATAAGAGAAGAAGTAGTAGCTTCAAATAAAATAGCAAATTGATAATATTAAAGCCAGTTGCAACAGCAAATAAACTATGAAATAGATAATAAGGAAGGCAAGAGTAATAGTAACTGAACCAATATATAGATAATTCTATAGGAAGTAGCAGTAGAAAATAGATAATACTAAAGGTAATAACAAAAATAAAGAAACCAATAAATACATAATAGTAAAGGCAGCAGTAGCAAATTAGCTAACAAAGTCTAAAATAAAGATTTAAGAATGAGCCATTGGCCCATTGCTAGTCACTAGCATAGCTGCAACTAACAATTAGCTATAGAAGTTCCTCTTTGTATGCAACAATTTAGATTTTAGATGCTTGCACAGGCATAGATAACCAACAAATTTAAGTTCATCTTAAAATACAATTGTATTAACAATTCCCTTTAATTCTTAAGGGCCAATAGAACTATTCATATTGACTTAACTTTCACCATCTTCCCTTGATTTTGTTCAACATTTAGGGACATGATATTCTCCATAACATTATAAAGTTCAGGACTAGTAATAACGACATAAGTGAAGATATACTTCAAATAACCAATCGAAGTAAATGAAATAAAAATTGTATCAAGAGTCGCCTTAGATGGTTTGTTCACTTTAAACGGAGGCCTTCCGATGACTTGATTGGGTAAGTTGAGGTATTTGATTTGACTTATGTTAAGAAAGGTAGAGGTAGACCTAAAAAAAATTGGTTAGAAAATATTAGAAATGATCTTCTTTATTAGATTTGAATGAGAATTTAACTTTAAACAAGACACAATGGCGAAAAAGGATTCATGTAGCTAACCCCACATAGTGGGACAAAGGCTTGATGTGGTTGTTGTTGTATCAAATAAATTGATGGCTAACCCTGCTCTCCATTCTGTAGCATAAACTAGTGCTTTGATAATATCATATTTTAGTGTACTTCATTACTAATCCAATACTCTACCACTATTACTATATACACTTTCAAAAGCAACTATGGATATAGGAATGCATAGAACATCATGAGATATTATTGCCACTCCGGGAAACCTATATTGATTTCCCTTCCAAAAATACAAGATTAACTTAGCATTTCCATAAAATTCATTATTATTTATTTCAATTTCAATTCCATCACTGATAATTTGCACATTTTCAAGAAAAGGAGTACTTTCAATGACACTTCTGGAGTCCTCCATCTAACAAATAAAATTAAACATAGCTATAAAGTAAAATATTCTCTTGAATTTTAATTGGTTGATGCAAAAGAAATCAAGTCTTTAGCACAACTATCAAAATGCAACCTAAATATACATATTAAATTACAAAGAATATTTTAAAAAATGGTGATCATCATTTATCATCTTCAAAATTGGAGAATTACTTTTCTAATTGGACATTCATCCAAAATCATGTATATATGATATATGATAATTAATAAGTTACAACCATCAATCACAAACCCAAACAACCTTTCACTACACATTACTATACCATTATAGGGATTTATAATATAACATCATGACATTTTAAAGCAACAAAATCTTATTATATCCCTATAGTTTATTGAAAACATCTATCTTAAAGGGTTGTAAGAAATAAAAGTTCATTGACATAGAGACAGGACACCTTAGGAAGATAGAAACAACTAATGGCATTGTAGGTCTAAAATCTAGTATATCAAACTTACTCAAATGAATTAAGTTAAAATTGAATTACATAACTTAATGGTTGAATATTACAAATAAATAAAACTTAATGGCATTTACTATATATTTCATAAGTGCATAACCTAATCACCATAGCAGTGATGAGAAGCAGTAAAAGTTTAAAACTAGAGCAGCGTAAGTGCATAACCATAAGACCATAACTATCAACACTCAGACACTCAGTAGAGATGAGATCATGAGAAGGTATGAGGCATTCACCTTTTTAAATTAGACTACCAGAGAAGCATAAGTGTATACTAATAATAATACACTAGCAATCAACACAAATAAGAACCAAGAAGATAAGAAACATTCACCCAAAATCCTAAACCATACTACTAGAGAAAGCATTCACTATAACATTGCAAGTTGCAATAATCCAACAATAATTTCTAGATTGAAGAGTATATTATGAATCATAAACCCTAAATTAAAAAAAAAAAAACCCTAAATTAAAAAAAAAGAGACAAAATTCTTAAAGAATGCCGGCATAAGGATGTCTATGAAAACTTAGGTGAAAAACTTTGAATAACATCCAACTTCTAAGTTCCAAAACCATCAATACAAAAATAATAAAAAATCCCTAAAATGTAAAATATGAAAAGAGACAAATAATTGAAATATCTTTTGGGTCAATAGTTCACTTAAGATGGCGATAAGACTCTGAAGGCTACGAGATATAGCCTATAAGTATAAACAACAACTAGAGAATCAAAGAGAGAAAATGAGTAGGAAAAAAAAAAAGTTTTAGAATGCGAATGACTGAGCGAGCTAGCTTCCAGTCATTATCACATGATTTGAACCTTAGATTTAAATATAAGTTAGGTTGCATTTGAGTCACCTTCAGGTTTTTGGGTCAACCCAAACCTAACCTGATTTTAAAAATTGGGCATTATTTGAACCCAAACCTCTCCCATTTACAAAATGGGTTGACCCAAATCCAATTATTGTTAGGTTGGTCGAAGTCAGGTTTTAGATTTGGTCAAGTATTGACACACCTAGCTTTTGTTACTAATAATAAGATTACAAACAATGATCACTATTAGCAATTATTATTATTGATACTACTATTAAAACTGATAGACTGACTTGTAAAATTGATAGACTAATGTGAATGATTGAATGATAAAGACAGTGGATGATTGATTAAAGAAGACAATGGTTAATGTATAGTTTTTATACATAATTTACAACATATTATTTATCTTTTATTTTGAATTTATTATAGTTATAGAATTTTGGTTACTTGCTGGATTATCTGCTCATAATGAAATTTTTATATATTTATAATTAAGGGTAAGGACCCTGTGTTATTAGATTCTAGACAGCATACATAGTTTTTCTTTCTACACTTTTAGCTTATTTTGTAGTTATGATATATATATTTATTAATAGACTAATCCTTTTGAATCATGGCCATTGTATACAAGTTATTTTGGGCTTATAATAATTATATATAATGATTAATATAAATGCACTTATATTTCTTCTCTCAATTTATATGAATTTGTAATATCTAAGAAAATGTGATTAAGTAGTTAAAAAAGAAGGATACAATTCTTCCAAATTTTGATTCTTGGATGTGATAACTTGATATTAAAGTAATTGTTATTGGAAGAATTGAAATATAACTAGAGCTTGTGAGTAAAATAAAAATGAGATTTTGTTTTGCATTCATGAATACTTGTTGCACATATGGTTTTTCCTATGCATCATATCCTAAAAATTTTCTTAACTGTTCAGACACAAGAAAAATGAATCCAAGCGGGTAAGAATTTCCAATTGAGCAGAATATTGGAGCAACACTTATTATATTTAAGGATGTATTAAAATTTATTGATATAATTACTCAGATGGTTAGTGAAACATTGGCTAAATTACACAAACAATGACTTTCTGAATAGAAACTTCCACTCGATATGAGAATGGGTGAAGGGAGAAAGAAAAATGTTATGAAAGTCTCTGCTCTGTAGGGAATCTAGTGTGGAAGAAGTTATGCATGCCAATGTTATAAAGGATAGGACAGTGTTTTAGGTATGATATTATTGGGCATAAGAGGATGAATTACCAATTACCTAGATATGAGAAAGGAGTTTCTTAGAATGATGAAGGAATTGTGAGTAGTGTTGCTCCATCTGGATAGGAAATGCATGATAGTTCTGTTAGCATGCATGAGCATTTTATTAGTATGATTTGACATTATTTGATAAGTTACTTAAGTTTTCAATGTAATTTTAGAATCAATTTTGGCGTGAACTCAAATTTTAAGTGTTTACATATCTATTAACTAGGTTTTTAAAATATTATTTTGATCATGATCTCTCTTAAATTGATATAGAAATATCGAGGATGATATTTTTTAAAGGCGAAGATATTATAACAACCCAAAGTTTTGAATTGCATTTTAAAATAAAATTTAAATTTTTATTTGAACTAGAGCACTTTGGCACTTTACTTTTGAGCGATGTGGTTCTAGGTTTGAGAACACAGTGGTCTTTATTTGAGTCTCTATTCTACAATAATTTTGAATTCAACATGTGGTACTGCGATGCTGTGTTGAAGTAGTGTGGTATATATATATATATATATATATATATATATATATATATATATATATATATATATATATATATATATATATATTAGTCTAAATATCATTGCCTTTCCCTCTCCCTCATACTTATTTGTGCTTTGCTTGGCTTAGGAAGGAAGGGGAAGATAAGGAGAGAAGAATGAGTGGGAAAGTTGAGTTGATCATTTTTTGTCCAACTTTCTTGTTTAAAAAATTATTCTATTTTTAACAAGTAACTAACTCTTACTCCAATTGTACATGATTTTAATTTCTACATATTTTATCTCTCTTAAATCTACCCAAAATTTATAATATCCTAATTTTGTATGCTTTCATTATATAATTTTTGATAAGTTATAGTTATGATCATTTTAAATAATTTGACATGATTTTATAGCATTTTCACTAGTTGAAAGGGTTTATATGAATAATTATGTGAAAGGTGTAAGAAAATAATATACTAAAAAAAGTGGAAACGTGGTGATGGGCAGGCAGAGGTGTGTGAAATATGCATAAGTTTTCTTTGATATAAATGACCACTAAATAATATACAAACTGATGTCGATTAAATAATAAAATTGATATGAAAGAGTGCTGATCCCACAATGAAGTGTTCTTTTTTATAATTCAAATGTGTTAGTATTGCTTATTCAAGCTTCAAATTTTATCCTAAATAAATGAAATTCAGGCTTGGATTCTATCTTGACTAAGAAATATAGAAGAAAGATAAGATACAAGTAGATAAAGTGTTTTGGACAAATGACAATGAATTCTAAAGCTTTCATCAGTACATTCTCCTATGTTGGTTATGAATTAGAGCATGTGCATCCTTACATCTCTATCAGGCTTATAAGGAAGTGAAGGAAGATTTATGGCCCTCCTATAGTTATTATTTTTCTATAGCTCAAGAACACTAAACATCCTATATCTAGTCATGAAAGAGTTCCATTTTAATACTCCTAATTGTTCCAATATTCCTTTAGCGAGGTAATATATCAACACTATATTTTAACTCTACATATGGACATTATATATATTAAAATTAAAAATGGTGGATATTAATAATAACATTAATTCACTAAATCGCAAGAGACTGCATTATTCATTATTAAGACTTCACATCCTTAACCTAAAACTAGGAGTTTTAGCTAGACGTGGAATTAAAAGAAGATAACATATATTTTATTGATTGCCTCGAAAAGAAAATATAAGGAGAAAAGTGTAAATAGATATCTCCATAATAGTACAACTTCACTATCCACACTCCTATCTTCTTTAATGACATCTTTCTCATAATAAGGTAGGTCAACCACTCTAATTACTATATCTTTCTCCTTCGGTCCCCCTTAAACTTGACTCTAAGGTAGCAGTATAGTTAATCACTCAGGACTCATTAAAAGGATAGAACCCCCAACACAAAAGATTGAAAAATTATTTATATTAAGTAAATAAACAGACTCAGACACCACAGTGCTCAACATGCATATAATGTGATGTTAAAATATGAACTAATACTGCGACACTGCTAAGCAAATTCCACTACAGTGCTAGACTAACCCATCATGGTTATTGGCAAAACCAGTGTGATGCTTGGATTATTTGGCATGGCTCTAAATATTTTGCCAGCTACTCCAATCAATAAAAGTTGAGCACTATAGTGCTTGAATGTGTTATCAAGTGTTGTGTATTTTAGCACCCCGACACTAAAATTCTTGAGACTTTGGCCCTGTGATGATAATTTTTAGAGCTATGACATTGTGAAGTGTTATAACATTGACCTTTATTCTACTGAAATAATAAATTAATCGACATTTCTTAAGATTCAGGTGCTATAATGTCTTGATCTAGCAATGGGGTGTTGTAGATGCTGCGATGTTGATAGTTTGAGTGCTGCAACACTAATAGTTAAAGTGCCACGATGTTGGTTCAACACTTTTGAATTTTTTCTCCTTTCTTGAGACATTTCTACATAATATAACCTAACAATAACATTTTCACTAGAATTTAAGATAATTAAATACTACATAATTTTTACTTAACAAATTCTTGTTAACTTAAGTTCTTGCTTGTCCTCAAGCAATGGTATAATCACCTATTAAGTAGCTTCATCATCCCAAGTAAAATTTGAAAATTTATAACCACTAAAATATATAAAAAAATACATTACCATTTAGATGTGAATTGAAATGATCAAAGTGTGGCAATTCTAATTTAAAAAATTAAGAGCAACCACCTTAATAAATTATCTTTGTTAATATTCAAATTGAAGTCTTTTACTATAAGTGTAAGTATAAAGTTTGACTATTTATTTTTAGATTTGAATAATAAGTCATTTAGGAATTAATTATATTTTAGTTAATTTTGAAATTCATTAGTAAACCTCCATATGTAGTAGCTTACTCATACTCCCGTATGTGAATTATGTATTATGACCCTTTAGGAATACAACTATATCATATACCAATTTTAATGGTACTCTTTTTTTTGCTTTTTTTTTACTTAATTGAGTACTTAGAATAATAATATTGAATATCTTATTGCTTTATTCTCTTAAGAGATCCTAAATTTTAATAATGTAAGGTTTGTAATAAGTTCACTAAATCCATATTTGAGTTCTAAATAATTTTCAAATTTAATCTATATACTCCCTTTTCCTAAACTTTATTATTCAATTCTTGTGATCAATAGTCCATGCTTTAAGTGTTCAGCATAAAGCTCAAGATGAAATTATGATTTTTAAATTATAATTTGTTGATCTTTGTTCATTCAATTTATCACTTATGATTTTATATTATTCTTAATTTTAAATATTTTTAATTACTAATTTTAATCTAATTAATTTAGCTATCAAAGTGTAAGCGCTATGGAGAGGACAATTTCAACAGTTATGCAATATAGGGAATTTTACTTAATTGAAAATTTTAACTTTACAACAATAATAACTATTATTATAATAAAATTACATAATTAATTAAAAAAAAAAGACATAACTAAATATTGCAAAGAAACTAAATATATGCTCAACATCATATAACACAATTGGGTTGCCTATCATCTGCTCTAAGTTTTAAGTCTTTAGCCATACTATGCCTAGATATATCATTTTGGTTGGGTGCTATTACTACTACTCCTTAAATTCTTTGAGCTATGATCTTTCTTTTCTCCTTTGAATTAAATTCAGTGTTATTGGGCAAGGTGCCATGGGCTCTACTATTAAAATAAATTGTTAGTTATCCAAATTAATTTTCTAAATTCTTGATTGAAGCAACTTGACTTTACAATTAATTTCTCATTTCAATCACTAACTCCTCTAGAGATGTCTTCCTATGTCTTAATTGATTATTTTAATTAAATCCTAAAGGATAATTATTACCAGGGTTTACTATAAGTTTTTGAGGATTGCTCCAATTTCTTCTAGAATTAGATTGACATGCATTCCACTAATTTGTTTCACCACTAGTATTATTCCAACTAAAGTTGGGGTGTTCCTCCAACCTAGGTTATAAATATTAAAATAGGAATTTTTTTGTACTCCAATGGCATTAACATTCTCAACCCATTGAGCATGATTCTCGCCAACATAATTTAAATCTTGCTCGTCCAAAAACATATGTGATTTAGACCTTAAACTAACTCTAAGCTATCCAAGTTATTAGATATGGAAGCTACTTGAGCAAACAAAATTGATAAAGCATCTGACTCATAAACACTGTTTATGCTCGTAGGATTCACCATAATAGAAGACCACTAAAAATTATTTATTGAAATTTCCTCTATAAATTCCTAAGCATCATTAAAAAGTTTAGATAGTAATAATCCTCCAACTGCTGCATCAATTATTAACCTAAGGAATTGTACAAGCCCATCATAGATAGTTTGAATCACCAACCAATCAAGCAAAACATAGCGAGGAAACTTTCTAAACATGTTCTTAAATTTTTCACAACTTTCATAGATAGACTCTCCTTAAAATTGGGAAACAAATATGTTATTTCATTTCTAAGCTTAGCAGTTTTAGAAGGTGGGAACATTTAGTTAGAAATTTATGTGCCAACTTATTTCAAGTAGTTATAGATCATAGGAATAAGGAATTCAACCACATGTTAGCTTTGTCTCTTAGTAAAAATAGAAACAAATGAAGCCTACCAGTGATATCACTAACACCATTGTACTTGAATATTGCACAAATTTTTAAGAAGCTAGTTAAGTATAGAATGTGATCCTTAATAGGAGTTCTCTCAAACTAGAAATTTTGAACCAACAGAATTATGGTAGCTTTTAACTCAAAATTATTGGCAGGTCAAAAATATTAGCTTGGATAGTAGGTCTATTAATACTTTGATGAAATCCATCTACTACAGGATTGGCATACTCCTAAGAGGTTTAGGATGGTCTAATCTAGATTTGGTTTAGCCATTCCTAATGCTACAATTATTTTGGATTTTTCAATGTTTATAAGGGTCATCTAAATCTATAAATCAAACAACAAAGGTTCCATACAAGATCTACTACACATAAACCAATAATAAAATATATAAATTATAAAAAATAATATAACAATAGGCAATTTTTTTAAAATTTTAAAATAAATAAATAATAAGATTTAAGACATGATAAAATTATATATATATATATATATATATATATATATATATATATATATATATATATATATATATATATATATATATATATATATATATATATATATATATATGCATGAAAGCATGCAACTTCCCTGACTACGGTGCCAAACATTTAATAATGGGAAGTAGAGGTGTGTAAAATATACTTAGGTTCTCTTTCATATAAATTTACACTAAATAATGCATGTGCATGAGTCAATAAAGTAATAAAAATTAATAAGAGAGTGTTAATCCTTTGAATAAGTATTCTGCTATGCTGCAAATGTGGTAGTACTTCTTGTTTAGCTAGAATGTTTATCCTACATAATGAAAATCAAGTTGGGATTCTATCTTAACTAAGAAATGTATAAGAAAGATAAGATACTAGTATATAAAATATTTTGTACTAAGGATAATGAATTTCCAAAGCTTTCCTAAATACTCTCTCCTATGTTGGTTATGAATCAGAGCTTATTCGCATCCTTACATCTCTATTATGCTTATAGGAAAGTAAAGGAAGGTCCTATAATTATTATTTCTCCATAGACTCTACAAAACTAAACATCCTATATCTAGGCATACAAGAGTTTCATTTTAATACTGCTAATTATTTTAATATTCCTCCATCGAGGCCAAATATCACACTATATTTTAACTCTACACATGACCATTATATAGATTAAATTAAGAATAAGAGATATTGAAAACATCCATTAATTTAGTAAAGCATAAGAGTCTACATTAGTAATTATTTAGGCTTCATATCATTAGCCCAAAACTAAGTATTTTAGCTAGCCACAAAATTATAATAAAATAAAACAGATTTCATTGGTTGCTCAAAAAAGAAAGTACAAGGAGAAAAGTAACAAATAGATATCAACTGAATAGTACACAGTACTATCTTCTTTAATTAATTTCTTTCTCACAATATGATAGGACAACCAATCCAATTGCTATATCTTTTTCTCCTCTAGTCTCCCCTAGACTTGACTCTAAGGTGGCACTACAATTAAGCACTTAGAACTCACTAAAATGGCAGAACCCCCTACACAAAAAAGACTAAAAAATTATTTATAATAAGTACATAAGTGGACTCAGACACCGTATGATGCTCGACATGTTAGCGTTATAGTGTTATAATGTGAATTCTGCTAAGTAGGTTTCTCCGAGATGTTGGACATACCTTTTATGGATATTGGCTAACCTTGTGCGTCGCTAGCATAATTTGTCATGGATACATATTTCATCAACAACTTTTCCCTCACACACTAAAAGTTAAGCACTACGATGCTTGAATGTGTCATTTGGTGCTATGACGTTGTGCAGTTTGGTGCTTCAGTGCTCAAATTCCTGAGACTCCGATGCTGTAATGCTGATTTTTGGTGCTACAATATTATGATGTGTTGTAGCACTAATTTTTTATTCAACCTGGATGCAAAATTAATCAACATTTTCCTGATGCTCTAGTGTTTTGATGTCCTAATTTGGCACAAGGCTGTTATCAACACTACAGTGCTAATAGTATGAGCATCGCAGTGCTAGTTCAATATTTATAATTTGTTCACCTTTTTTGAGACATTTTTACATGATATCAACTAAATAGAATTACTATTCCTTAAGAAAAAAAAAATAGTACATTATTTTTAGTAAGAAAATAATATATCCTGATTTGATATGATAAACTAGAATATATAATGTGTTGAAATGATTGATATAAAGTAGAATATAATATTAGTTTGTGATACTAGAATGTGATACTAATCTGATAGAAAGGATGTGTTGATTAATATCAGATATTTATAGGATAACCCCATGTGATTACCCTCAAGATCCACATGATCATTAATTTTGAAGTCATAAGAAGCTAGAGATTGATACGAGTAATATGAAGTAAGGGTGATTATTTCATGTGATTACTAATTGGAAGTTATGAGGAGTTCACTAATTGGGAGTCATAAGGGGAGATACATACACTATGAGTTCTTACTCATACCTTTTGAGGTGACGAATGCATCGAGCATCGACCATCTTTATGGATTTGATGAACCGAGTGTTTAAATATTTTTTTGGATTAAGTTTTTGATAGTGTTCATAGATGACATTTTGGTTTATTCTGCTTCTGAGGAAGATCATGCCAGACATCTAATGATTGTTTTGGAGACTCTAAGGTAGCATCAACTACATTAAAAAATATTTAAATATGAGTTTAGGTTGTGGAGTATTACTTTTTTGGGGCACATGGTGTATAGTACTGGTATTTTTATAGTTACCTAGCAAGTTTAGGTAATTACTGAATGGTCAAGGCCTACTACTTATTTGAAGTATGTAATTTTTTTAGTATGGTTGGATATTATATAAAGTTTTGAGAGTTTTTCTTAGATTTATGCACCTTTAACAAGAATAACTTGCATGTTAGTGGCTTTTGTCTGGACTTCAAAATATGAGGAGAGTTTTAGAAATTGAAGGATTATTTGACTTCTGCTCTAATTTTGGCTCTTCCATTTGGTACAACAGGATTTTGGATAATTAGCAATGCTTCACTAAATTGACTAGGATGTGTTTAAATGCAGCATAAAAAGGTGATAGCCTATACTTATAGATAACTAAAATATCTCAAGAGGAATTATTCAATACATGATCTAGAACTTGCTGCTGTGTTATTTTTCTGAAGATCTAGAGACTTTATAGGTACGATGTTATGTGTGAGATTTTTAGTGATCATCAGAGTTTGAAATACATATTTACTTAAAAGGATTTGAATATAAAGTAAAATAGATGGCTTGAGTTCATTAACAATTATGATATGACTATTCAATACTAATATGACAAGGCTAATGTGGTAGCATATGCTCTAAGTAGGAAGTCTTATAGCTTATCATATATTTAACTTACTTTTGATGAATCCCTAATGTCACATCCCTGAATTAACATTTGGAAGAATTGTATCTTTGTTCTAACTAGTTAATCACATTTTACTAAATCTTACAAATTCAAATAAATAACAAAAAAGAAATGTATTTATATTCATCCATGTGTATAGTTATTGCAAGCCCAAAATATCATATATACAATAGTCATGATTCAAAAAGACCAGTTGATCACGCTAAATACATTATGATTATAAAATGATTTAGAAGTGCTAAAATAAAAACTATGCATGTTGTCTAGTTCCTTCTCCATATGGTTCTTACCCTTTCTTGAAAATATGTAAAAACTATATAATGAGCATACAGCCTAGAAAGTAACTAAAATATGATAACTGAAATTAATGCAAGATAAAAGAGAAATAGTATGTTGTAACTTGTATAAGAAAATTTTGCACTCATATCTATGATTTATGCTAGTTAACCATATTAATTTATCAACTATTCTATCATAATCATTCAATCAATTGCAATCAATCGTATCATTCACTCATTCACATCCATATATTAATAATAATATTAATATAATATCAATAACAATAACATTAATCAGTAATGATATTAAAATAATATTAGTAACAGTAATTAAAAATAGTATTAATCTAGTATCAATAACAATAAACAATAATGGAATTGATATAATATCCATAATAGTAATCAGTAATGATATTAGTATAATTAATAATAATTAGTATAACTATCAATATAGGATCAGTAATAGTAATCAATAATGGTATAATACATCATGTATTAGATATTCAGATAAGGGCATATAAATCTTACTCCCATACTTATAATTGTCGTATCAGACTATCACTCACCTCTTATGAAAGCAAATCAATAAACTTTTCATGACTTCCACTAGTAATCATGAATTAGTCGCCCTGACACCTTATTGCTCCCTTCAGTGAATAAATGGATCTTGAGGATATCATGTGGAGTTATCGTATCATATATCCGTTATAAATCAGTACATTATTTCTATCAAATTAGTTAATATCAGTTCAATATATCCTCAATACATACTCATAACATCAACCATTTCAACAAAATCACATTTTAATCTTATCATATCAAATTAGTATACCTTACTTTTCGACCCATTTTCAACTTACATGTTTTTACTCATTTTAAATAAAAATTCTTATTCATATATTTAATTAATGAAAATGTAATAAAATTATAGAAAATCATTCATAATGATAAATATATAACATATCAAAAGTTACGTAGTAAAAGCTTAAAAAATCAAGAGATAATATATTTTTGGTAGATTTAAGAGCGATAAGATCCATAGAAATCAATATCATCAATATAGAAGTAAGAAAATAGTTATCTATAGAAAAATAGAATATTTTGTAATAGGGATAGCAGTTTAAAAAAGCATGAAGAGCTTCCTTTCACCACTTCTCACTCCTCTTCTCTTCCTCTCTTCCCCCTCCTTCATAGTCAAGCTAAGAAGAATGAGTATAAGGGAGAGGGAATGGTAGGGATATTTAGATTTTTAAAAATATATAAAAATGTAGTTAATGGAAAAGCACTGTAATGCTCCAACATAATGGTGCAACACAACATATTGAATCTAGAATTATAGTAGAACAGAGACTCAAATACCACGGTGGTTATTTCTGGCACCATTAGGCTCTCAATATTGGTGCCTCAACACTTTAAAGCATGATACTAAATTGCACTAGTTAAAAAAAATTAAATTTTATTTTAAAATTCTTTTTAAATTTTTGGGTTGTTACACCTGATATGGGGTATAGAGAGATTACAGATGGAGGTGATTTCTTTTGCTAATCAAGATTCTAGTATATTGGCCCAAATGATCATACAACATTCTTTTTAGGAAAATATTTAGGAAGCTAATAAGTTAAATTAAGAATATTCGAGATTGAATGACCAGATCAGATCTAGTAAAAAATCTAAATTATTATGGGGCCCAAATTTTAGAGATCTGAAACAAAATATTCTACATGAGGCTCACTATTTATGCTACACTATTCACCTAGGAAGCAGTAAAATATATAGTGATTTAAAAGATATATTTTGGTGGCCTGGATTCAGAAGGATATTGTAGATTTTATTTCAAAATGTGAAGCGTATCACTTAGTAAAGGTAGAGCATCAATGACTAGGAGATTTTTTATAACCATTACCCATTCTAGAGTGAACATGGAGAGGTGACCTTGTATTTTTCTGGGTTTTCCCATGTTGAGACACAAACATGGTGCCATTTGAGTTATAGTTGATCTCTTGATGAAGTTTTCTCAATTCATTCCAATTGGAGAGCTTGATTCAATAGATAGATTGGCATAGGTATATATGTGTAAGATTATTAGTTACATGGGATACTAAAGGTTATAATTTTTGTCAGAGATGATAGGCTTACCTCTAGACTATAGAGGGAAATTCAATAAGTTTTGGGTACTAAAATATATTTCAATATGACATTCATTCTCAAACTGATAGATAGTCTGCGAGAAATATATAAGTACTAAATGATCTATTAAGATTATGTATTTTGAATTTTTGTGGAAATTAGCATGACCACATTCCTCTAATTGAGTTTACTTAAAATAATAATTTTTAGTTAAGTGTAGGTATAGCTCCGTATGAAGCTTGTATAGTATGAAGTGTCAGATACCATTGTCTTGGATGGAGGTGGGTAAAAGACCATTAATTGGGCTAGCCTTGATAGAAGATGCTATTGAAAAGATCTGCCTAATCTAAAATAAATTGAAAGTTTTACAAGATAGGATAAAATAGTAATTTGATGCTAAGAGCTGAGCTGTAAGATTCAACTAGGAGATTTGAGTAGATGAAGTTCAAACTGATGTAAGGAAGGAAAGTTGAGTCTAAGGTATGTTGGACCATTTGAAGTTATTGAAAGGATTGGATAATCAGCCTACAAGTTATAATTGTTAGATCATATGTCAGATATTCATAATGTGTCCAATATATAACTTATGAGGAAATGGATATTTAATAAAGACATTGAGGTACATCCAAATCTGAGCAATAGGGAAGAACTAGAGAAGTCAAGGAATAAATAGATCCCTATGGTAAATGTCTAGTGGAATAATATAACTAAAAGGAAAGCTTCTTGGGAAAAAATAGTCGGAGATGAGACAGTTGTATCCTATTTTATTTGTATGATATAAGATCTAAGCTTTGAAATGGACGAGCTCAAGGTTGAGCTCGACTCGAGTTCAATCTCGAGCTCGATATTTACAGTTGAGCTTGACTCAAACACCTGCTAACTCAAGCTTGACTTGACTCGTTTGTACCCCTAGTGATGATTGTTGATTGTAAATGATTTGCGAATTAAAAATTGTGTATTTTTCTTAAACTTATTAGCGTTGCATGTGATTTTCCTTGATACTCATATGACACTTAGGTTATGCGATGTTAATCATGTAAAACACCAACCTTTACTTCCATGTGAACATTTTATGCTTATTAATTTTTTTTTTCTTTTTTTTGCTACAAGAATTAAAATCACACACGCTAGCGACAAGCAAGGGACAACCTAACGATGGGGTCAAGTATGCTATTCATGTTGGTATAGAGTTGTTATCTGCTAGTTTTTTCATAGAAAGCTGGATATATATATTATAATAGTTGCATATAAAAAATTTAGAAGTTAGAGAAAAATTCATTTTCAATTGCATTAGTTAAGAGCATTGGAACCACTAGCATTTTTAAACCCTAATTTAATTCTGAATTATAAACCCCTAATTATTAAATGAACAATAACTTGCCTATGCTGCATTCTATTTATAACTAAAATCTTTTTTTTTTTAAAGCATTTAGGTGGCTAACTAACAATCCACTCCAAGTAGATATAAGTCTATATGCACAATTCTTGCACTTCCTTCTAGAAGTGTAATCTTAGTTTAATAATTTGATCAACTTGAACATAAATTCTTCGGAACATAAATTCTTCGGAACCTAATAAGTGAAATAGGCTGAGCACATGCAAGAAATAAACCTAGGAACAACAAAAAAGGTTTAATTGTGCACACAAAATAAATACATCAATATAAATAACCAATATAGTAAAGTAATAAAGTTCATGACAAGTGCCATATAAATACAACCTAGGGTGTGTAGAAAAGTAATGGTGGTTAGGTCCCACCGACAACAACCTAGATTCTAATCCTAATAAATGACGCAAGTCTTAAGAGTTAGGCATTTCATCTTCAAGTCTTTATCTTTGAGTGGATCATCCTTCTTCGGATCATCTCCCTTCGGATCATCTCCTTCGGTCTTCATTTGGTTCGTCCTCTAGAAGGATACCCAAATGACTAAAAAATTCCTCGAGGGGGGGGGGGGGGGGGGGGGGGGGCTTTCTTATTCTCTTTGGGTACCGAGTATTTGAAATGTCAGACTTTAAATACTTTCACAACTCAATAAATATTACAAATTACATTATATTTAAAAGAGAAAAATCTATACTCAAAATCTTGCATGATTATCCTAATAAAAATCATCCCAAATAGTTTAATAGATCACATCATAAGTTGTTAATAGTAGTGCAAAAAAATAAACACACTTAGCCACGCTCTTTTAATTTTAAAGAGGGGCTAAGTAGTCTCTAAACCATCTGTAGAAAATAATGTTAGTATTAAATCTTCAATGATGATTGCCCCCTTTATTTTAGCGCTACATGAGCGTGACCACTTGCATAAGACTGGATTAGTATCAAAGCGACCCTAGCCCATGGGCAGTCTAACACACACATCAATCTCAAGCAAAGTATAGAAAATATAAAAAAGTAGAACTCAATCACAACACAACAGAACAAACTAAGTCAACTAATATTCGTATGACAAGCAAGATCATCACATCATAGAAGCAAAAAGAAGTAAATATTGTCCTAAATCCTAAAGCTAGAAGTGGTGCCCTAGCACATTTATGTGTGTGTAGTAGGCTTGCGTGGCTTTGGATAGGTCCTATATCGGATAATTAGTTTAATTTGTCTAAGGTTCAAGTTTGTTGAAGGCTAAAAGGGGAAGCTTTAATTAAAGTTTAAATATTAGTGGATTGTGGTCTATTCTAGTTAAATTTAGTTTATTGATCCATTTTAATGCTTAGGGTAGTGATCTTCAAAGTTCAAGTTATATTAGCCAATTTTAGAAGGTCCCGTAACCTCCTATATGCTAGGCTAAAGGGTTCCAAAAGGTCACAATGAGAAATATGCTAGGTTTGGCTATCCTAGCATTTTATTTAAATATTAGGTCTTATAAGGAGTAATTAAGCTTTTTTTGTTGGATTTGGAGTTTTCTAGGCAAAGTTATAAATTTTTAAATATTCAGGCAATTAAGGAATTATCGAAATGGTCTAATTAGGAGTATTTTAGGGGTTTTGATCCAAATTAACTCTAAACTGATTGTAATCACCCCCAAAGGTCAAAAATAACCTAAGAATATGTTTCCAAGTTTTTGTAGAAAATTTAGAATTTTAAATAATTTTTAATTATTTAATAAGTTAAAAATGTAATTTTTATTTGAAGTTAAATTAAGGGTCATATTAAAATCAAATTAAGGGTCCCTAATTATCTATGGTTAAGATTTAAAATATAAAGAGTTTGAGATATTATGGGGAATTTCTTAAGTTATAATGGATTTATTAGAATTTTTGGAAGTTATCGGGGCCTATTTAATGGGTAAATTAGGGTTCATTAATTAAGGGGTCTAAATTCTAGAAGGTTTAGAATGTCACTAAGTTCAAGTTTTTGAGAATTCAAGTCATTTGGGGATCTACGCTATCTCCTAAATTTTTTTTTTTTAAGTTTGCTAGATAGGTCCTTAATTATTGTCCTTACGGTGTCACTACATTAAGCAGGTTTTAAATCAAGTTTTGGTTTAACCCTTAGGAAACATGCAAGGAAGAACATAAAAACAGTAAATAAACCAAACACTAAAATCTAGGAGGACCTAAACTAGGAGCTCGTGCGACCTACACATGCAAAATATGATAAAAGAAAAGAAAAAGCACACTTAATGAAGTGATTAGTGAATGATTGAGACTCAATCACCCACTAATCCTCCCCCCATGAATGCCATTCAAAAGCATAGTCCATGTTTTAAATCTCATTAAGTGGATCCTCCAAAAATTAAAGTGATTTAATACTACATAATTTTAAAATGATTTAAAATACATAAAAATTAAATAAATATAATTTTAAGAAAATAGTATAATTAAAAATAATCCCATTAAAAATATTTGAGAGATCCACTAGCCACAAAACGAGGTTTCAAAAAAGATTTGAAAATAATTTTTTAATTTCAAAATAATTAAAAATTAATTATTTAAATAATATTCAAATATCCAAATAATTAAGTAATACAAAAATACAACAAAAAAATAAAATTTGATATCTAAAAAAGTTTTCAAATTAAAATACATATTTTTCTAAAAATGTTTAGGTATTATACCCTTAAATTTGATTTAAAGTAATAAAAAGTAATTTTAAAATAGTTTTAAAATAATTATTACTCAAAAATAATTTTTAAATATAATAAAATTAAATATTAAAGTTTCTAGATTTTTTTTAAAATAATCTAAAATAATCTAAAGGATAATTTTTATTAATTTTTAAAAATTATTTAATATTAATTTAATTAATTATTCACTAAATAGTATAAGTTTTTAATTAATTATAATAATTTTAATTAGAAGCATATTCATTAATTGAAATTTACCAAAAAAAATTCTCTCGTTTTAATTAAAATATTATTATTAATATAAATTTTTATTTAAAAAATAATTAATAATAGTATATTTATTTACTTAAATAATAATAACATATTAATATATATAATAATTTTCTAAAATAATAATAATTAAATATTAAAAATAATTTCAAATTAAAAGAAAATTTTAAATATTTATCTGAAATAGTAAAATAAATTTTAAAATAAAATTATAATTTTTTAATATTTTATAATTAATTATTAATTAAATAAAATTAAATATTTAGTTTTTAAAATTACTTAATATATAATTAAAATAATTAAGTGATTTTAATTTTAATTGAAAGAAAATATTTTTCTTAAAATATTAATATATATTTTGTATTTTTATTTTAAAAATATTTTATAAAAATTATATAATGAAATCTATTAAAAAACACTTAAAAAATTAAAATTAATTTTAAAAGTAAAAAGGAGGCTGCAATTTTGGAGGCGACACTTGGCTCGCTCGGGTTCGCCTGTTTAAATTGTGGTGGCACCGCAAGGTGGCGGTCTCAGATTTAATCCATGATCAGCGACCAATCATTTCCTAATGGCATAATGATTACACCGCCGACAATGATTGTCGCATGATGCGGCAAAAAAATCTCAGAACGTAGTTTTAATTAACCACATCAGCGAAAGCTCTCCGCCATCCGATCTTCCCCCATTTGGAACGAATGGTCTAGATTAAGCCATACGGACAGTGGAGCCATGGTATCAAGATCTACGATTGATCTAAACTGTGAAACGATGGAAAGATGACAGTTGATCGCAGGATCAACAGTCCTGATTTCGTCCAAGAGACCAAATTCGTGACTCAAAATCCTAATTCAATTTTTGGCTCATTCTCGTGATCGAATGGATGGAATCGAATATAATTTAAAACATAAACTCTAACCATGAACATAAATCATGGGGATAACTTATAATTTTTTAAAATGCGATATAATGAATGGTAATTAGATCTAGGTGTTTCTAACAAGGGTTAGGGTTTCACCTCAGTCCAATGAATGGATTCAAAAAATCTTTGTATGGTTGAGCTTGTAGACTATCCTCGTACTATTCTTTTATTGAACTTGAGCCTTGAAACGCTTTGGATCGAATGTAAAATGCTTTAGAATAAATTTGGTCTTGGTTGGCCGGAGATCTCGCCGCCAGTGGCCTTTGACCGATGGATTTGGGTGGGGGAAGGTGGAGAGAAACTCAAGGAACTCACACAAGCCAAGTCTCAGGCTTGGAGAGCTCTTAGAGAGAATAGAATGCAAGAGAACTTTCTAAGAACCCTAAAAGAGGTATTTAAAGGATTAGAGCCATGATCAACGGCCTAGATCCAATCTAAGGTCAATTAGGAGGGGAATTGAATTAGTTTGGTTGTGGTTTGGCTCTAGGGAAGATTAGAATGAATTAAATGCATTAAATGGGGCTAATTTGACCTAATTAGGTCAAACTTGACCATGTAAGACTTAGATTAACCAAGTCAAAGGTCAACCCAGTCAATATAGTCAATTTGACATAAAGAGGTTAGAGATTTTAGTCAAAGAATTGGATGGAATTAGAACTTTATATGACCCGAAAGAGTTATTGGGTCAACCTGGGTTGACTTGGTCAACTAGGTTGAGCCAGGGCTCAAGCCTGGGCCCAATGGGTTAGGTATGATCTACTGAGTCCAAGGGTGGAGAGAATTGGTCTTAAGAAGCAATGAAATATTTTTGAAATCAAGTGGAAGGGTGTGGGTCGATTTGGGTCAACTTAGGTTGACCTGGTCAACCAGGTTGACCCATGGCCCGGGTTTGGGCTCAATAGACTTGGTTGGACCCACGGAATAGCTTGGGCAAGATCTTGGGGCCAATCTTGGTTAGTTTGACCAAGTCAACCCTCTTAACCAAAGGTTTGACAAATTCATGGTCAACAAACTAACCCCCAATAGGGGTGGTGAACAAACTAGTGAAGCGTGTGTATTGGCATTGATTGAATGTGACAAAAGAGGTGGAGTAAAGAGTAATGGTGAAGATCATAAAAAAGGATGAAAAAGTAGTGGTATCATCTCCTAGCCTTAACCTATAGTAAGGGCAAAGCTGAGGAGAAAACCAAAGTTAAGTAGAGATCACCAAAAGGTGAAAAAATAGTAAGATTCTCTCCTGGCCTTACCCTATAGCAAGGGAAGGACCAAGAAAAGAACTAGAGTAAAGTAGACAAGTAGAGGATCACTGATTAGTGACCAAGTAGTGGGATCTTCTCTTGGCCTTACCCTATGACAAGAGCAGAGACAAGAAAAGAACCAAAATACGGTACGCAAGGGATCACCAAAATGTAAAAAAGTAGTGGAAACTTCTCCTGGCCTTACCCTATAGCAAGGGCAGAGATGAGGAAAGAACCAAAGAGAAAAGTAGTAAGGGATCACCAAAAAGGAAAAAAAGTAGTAGGGTCTTCTCCTAGCCTTACCCTATAGTAAGGGTAGAGCCGAAGAAAGAACCAAAGAGAAAAGTAGTAAGGGATCACCAAAAAGGTGAAAGCAGTTGTGAGGTCTTCTCCTGGCCTTACCCTATAACATGAGTATAGCCGAAGAAAGAACCCAAAAAGAAAAGTAGTAGAGTAAACAAACTACGTGCCTGCTCGTATCAAAATAGTAGGATAGAAGGTAATAAGGGGTGGTAAGGAATGCCTCTCAATGGCTCTATCGGGCTCTCTCAATCAGGTAATTTGACATCCACCTAGCGCATATGCTTGTAGTATGACAAAAAGAAAAAAAGGTCACCTCTGCCCGATGTATGTGCCTGCGGTAGGATCCCTTCTTGGCGTATATGCCAAAAGTAGTACAAAGTAAGAACACTCAGTATAATCACCTGGCATATATGCCTGCAATTATGTGAAGAGGAAAGAGTGATGCTGAATGACTCACAGGGACTTTGTAAGGATCACTCAACCAGAAAACCTGATGTCCAACCAGCGCATATGCCTGTAGTAGGATAAAATGAAAAAAAGTCACCTTTTCCTAGTATATGTGCTAGCAGTAGGGTCTTTACTAAGCGCATATGTCAAAAGTAGTACAAAGTAAGAACACTCAACACAATCACCTAGCACATATGCTTGCAATGATATGAAGAGGAAAGAGTGGTGAGAAATATCTCTCAGTGAGTTTGTCGGGCTCTATCAACCAAGAAACTTGATGTCCACTGGGTGAAGATGCCTGCAGTAGAATAAATGGAAAAAAAGTCATCTATGCCTAATTTATGTGCCAGCAATAGGGTCTCTACTTGATGCATATGCCAAAAGTAATATAAAGTAAGAACACTCAACACAATCATGCAACACATATGCCTGCAATGATATAAAGAGAAAAGAGTGGTGAGAAATGCAATGCCTCTCAAGGACTCTATCAAGCTCTCTCAACTAGGTAATTCTTTATGTTTGCCTTATAATTTAATCATTTCAACCAAGTGAATAAAGAGTCAGATTCTTACACCTGCCTAATCACAACAAGGCATCAGAGAAGTAAAAGGTGGTGAGGAATGCCTCTCAGGGACTCTACCGGGCTCTCTCAATCGGATAATTCTCTATATCTGCCTTACCATTTCAGCTTAGCAAATATAGATAGGCTCAATACTCACTTGATCATTTCAACCAAATGAATAAAGAGTCGGGGTCTGATGCCGGCTTGATCATAACAGGGCATCAGAGAAGTAAAAGGTGGTGAGAATGCCTCATAGGAACTCTGTCGGGCTCTCTCAATTGAATAATCCTCTATATCTGCCTTGCCATTTTAGCTTAGTAAATGTAGATGGGCTTGATGTCCACTTGATCATTTCAACAAAGCGAATAAAGAGTCATGGTATGACGTTTGCTTGATCACAACAGGACATCAGAGAAGTAAAATGGTGAGGAATGCATTCTAGGGACTCTATCGGGCTCTCTTAACTGGGTAATTCTCTACATCTGCCTTGCCATTTCAGCTTAGCAAATATAAACGGGATTGATGTTTACTTGATCATTTCAACCAAGTGAATAAAATGTCGGGGTCTTACGCCTTCTTGATCACAACAGGGCATCATAGAAGTAAAAGATGGTGAGAAATGCCTCCCAGAGACTCTGTCGGGCTCTCTCAACTATATAATTCTTTACATATGCCTTGCCATTTCAGCTTATAAAATATAGATGGGCTCAATACTCACTTGATCATTTCAACCAAGTGAATAAAGAGTCAGGGTGTGACGCCTGCCTTATCACAATAGGGCATCAGAGAAGTAAAAGAAGGTAAGGATTGCCTCTTACGGACTCTGTCGGGCTCTCTTAACTGGGTAATTCTTTATATATGTCTTGCTATTTTAGCTTAACAAATATAGATGGGCTCGATGTCCACTTGATTATTTCAACCAAGTGAATAAAGAGTCGAGGTCTGATGTCTGCTTGTTCACAACAAGGCATCAGAGAAGTAAAATAAGGTAAGGAAGCCTCATAGGGACTCCGTCGGACTCTCTCAACCTTGTAATTCTCTATATCTGCATTGTCATTTTAGCTTAGCAAATATTGATGGGATCAATACTCACTTGATCATTTCAACCAAGTGAATAAAGAGTCGAGGTCTGACGCCTGCCTGATCATAATAGGCATCAAAGAAGTAAAAGGTGGTAAGGAATGCCTCCTAGGGACTCTATCGGCCTCTCGCAACTGGGTAATTCTCTACATCTGCCTTGCCATTTTAGCTTAGCAAAACATAGATGGGCTCGATATCCACTTGATTATTTCAGCCAAGTGAATAAAGAGTCGGGGTTTGATGCCTGCTTGATCACAACAGGACATTAAAGAAGTAAAAGGTGGTGAGGAGTGCCTCCTAGGAACTTTGTCAAGCTCTCTCAACCGGGTTATTCTCTACATCTTCCTTGCCATTTCAGCTTAGCAAATATAGATGGGCTCAATACTCACTTGAACATTTTAACCAAGTGAATAAAGAGAGTCGGAGTGGTGGGGTATACCTCTCGAGGGCTCTATCGAGCACTCCCAACCAGGTAATTGAGTAAATAATTAAGTGGCCAACTACCTGCCTAACCCTGTCGAGGCAGTATGATAGAAGGTAAAAGTCACCTTGACACCAACCTGACATAGATTAGCATAAGGATGTGAGGGAGAAAATAAAGGTAATTATAAAAAAACTTTTTAGCAAAAAAATTATTTAAGAGTTCCCAAACCGACTTCTAGTTACCTCGTGATAGAGGACAAAATACCACGGCCACGGGTATTCAAATGCTAGTAGAATTCCTTAAGCAACTTTATGAAAAGATTTAAAGTATGAGAAAGAGGGGGGATATGGTTGGCTTTGATAACCCAAGCCACATTCGCCATGAATGAAACTGTGGAGCACAATCATAACAAAATTGGAATATGAATATAATTTTTATATAAATAGTGGATTAACATTATCACCCCCGACTAGTGTGGGTTGGTATGTACCCAATATCACATCTCAAAAATGAATTTTGAATTATTAGTTTTGATATACCAGACCACACTTGTGGGTATCAAGTGAAACTGGGGAGCACATATATAATGAAATTGATAGGGAGAAGAAATTAATAGAGGGATAGTGGATCAACATCACCACACCAAACTAACATAGGTGGGCATATACCCAATATCTCATCCATAAAAGATTTGAATTATTGGTTTTGATATCCCAGACCACACTTGGGAGTGCCAAGTGAAACTGGGCAGCACAACTATTGTATCACGACTGATAGCAGAAGGGAATTTACTTAGGGATATTGGATCAACATCACCACACTTAACTAATGCATATGGGAACGGACCCAATATCACCTCTTAAAGAAAGTTTAAATTATTGGTTTTGATATCCTAGACCACACTTGAGGGTGCCAAGTGAAACTGGGTAAGAACAACTATCGTATCATGATCGATAGAAAAAATATATCAACATAGGGACACTGGATCAACATCACCACACCTGACTAATGCAAGTGGGCATAGACACAGTATCACCTATAGAAAATGGATTTGAATTAAGGACATTGGATCAACATCACCACACCTAATTAACCTAGGTGGGTATGGACCTAGTATCACCTCTTAGAGAAAGTTTGAATTATTGGTTTTGATATGCCATGCCACACTTGGGGGTGCCAAGTGAAACTGGGTAGAATAACTATCGAATCATGAGTGATAGAAGAAAGAAATTTAAATAGGGACATTGGATCAACATTACCACACCTAATAAACCTAGGTGGGCATGGACCCAGTATCACCTCTAGAAAATGAATTTGAATTGTTGGTTTTATGCACTAGCACCAATGTGATTGGTGTACATAAATAGAAGGATCAATATCCCTACGGTGTATCAGCGTATCAACTTTAAGGATAGACTTATACTCTTCATAACGAATATCGTATGGTAGAGGATAAATTGTCGTGGCCACACAAACTACTGAAAGTAAGAAGAATCCTTTCAAGGAGTATAAATACAGAGGGATATTTATAAAAGATAGGGAAGTTCACTAGTATGTAGCGAATGACCAGCACTAGTGGAAAGAATGTCAGAAGATCTTTGATGGGAATCCTCGAATCTCATTCCATACATTTAATAGGGATAATGTTGCTTGCTAGTAATCTGATGTCGGAAGTCTCCTTTCTCGTCTAAGCTATTGTCAACAACTAATCCACCCTAAGGTATCAAGTATCTATAAAATATAGTAAGGTGTTGAGGTCTACTCGGTGGTCTTAGGATGAGAAGCTTGAGAGAACACAGAAACCTGATGGAAAAAAGAGAATTGACAAGGTACATAATGGCCTAAAAGGGCGAAAGGAAAGGGACCATAGTTAAGGGAAACCCCTAGCTAAAAAGAGAACCTAATTAAGAAAATGATCTTAACTATGAGTAGGATGAACCTAATCTATTGAGTACCAATCTTAGAGTACATACTAAAAAGAATAATATAAGATCCAAAGATAGAGAGAGAAACAAATCCCACCATGGTCTCCAGAAACTTGTGGACCTCCGAAAGGACACCGCCGGTTATAGAGTGTATATGATCGAACCATAATGAGGGATAGAAATAATTGTATGCCTCTGCACTCCTCGCAAATAGGCCAATGGAAGGACAGATTAGATCATACATACTGTTGAGTCTAGTGAATAGGTTGTTAAACCTAAGTTAATGTCCGCCGGCTATCAAGAGTGGGGTGAATTGGTAGTTAAAAATTATCCCTCTTTTGGATGAGTTGAACCGAAAATAAATTTTAATGAATTTTTATAAAAAGTTTTTTAACCACAACTTTTTAAATAGTAAAATGCGGAAAAAAAAAAAATAAATGACACAAGATTTATAGTAGTTTAGTCTAAACTAGACCTACATCCACTCCCCAGAGGCACCCTCTAAGTATTGCACTAATACCAATAGCGTCTCTCTTTTTTGACCCACAGCAAGGCGAAGAAGCCTTTACAAACACTCTTTCCACCACTACCTGGTGCGGCAGAGAACCGTCGTCCTTTTACACTATCCTCAGTGTTGGCAGAGAACCGTCCATCCTTTCACACTCTCCTAGTGTGGATAGAAAACCCTTTGTCCTTTCACACTCTCCTAGTGTGGGCAGAGAACCCAATCTCTTTGACAGATCTCCTCACAAGAAATCTAAAAAGAAGAAAGAAAAGAGTGAAGTAATCTCAAATCACAAGTAGGAAATCTTACCTTTGAACACCAAGTAAAGCCTTCACGCTCCAGAGGAAGAAATCCTTCTTTGAATGCTCTCTCTCACTCTCTCCTTGAGTCTTCTTTCAATAGGCACGAAGATCAATGACCAAAAAGATTTGGTGGTAGTCTAATTTGGACTATATATAGGAAAGACAAGAAAAATTGTCCAAAAACTGTAAATTTTCAATTCTGTACATAGTGGATCGTCCAGTACGATCGTGGATCGTCTCGGACGATTTTACTTAAAGTGTCAAAAATGATCCTAATGTATATTGGTACGAACTATGTTCATACACGATCATCGTCCCGTACGAAGTAGGTTCGTTTGATACAAAACGGTTCTTCCATAGGTCGGTTTCCAAATCCCTGCAGGTCGTAACCAATTGAGGTAAGTCGGTTCGGTTCGTCTTGGGATGAACAAGTTTCATCCTAGACGATTTTAAATAGAGAGTTTCGTCCAGGGAGGAAGGGTAAATTTGTCCTAGATGATTTTAAACAGAGAATCTCATCCAGAGATGAACCATGTATTTTGTCTGGATGAACAGTGCAAAGTGAGAATCCAGAGGCGTTCGTCCCGGGATGAATAAGACTTTGAAAAATTTCCTCCCTGCCTGTTCAATCCATTGCTCTTCCAAGGGCTTAATTGACTTGATCATCCTGTACGAGATGATCAGTTCACAAAATTTATTCCCCCATATGTGTGTTGTGAATATTCACTCAATTACAATCACTCCCTCTCAATTCAAAAATATTTTTAAAGCTTTTAATTTACAAATGATTGGATGCTGAATTTGACTTGAAGTCTTCATAGTTTGGAGTTGATTTTCTTGAAATGTTAGTACACACTAGGGCAAAAACAAATCTTCCAAAAAATGTTAGGAGATATCTATATATAAAACAATAATATTTGAAATCATCAAAATAATACAAGTTGCAAGAATGTAAAACATGCAAATAGCAACTCTCTTAACAATCTCCCACTTTTTGATAATGGTAAAACAATTATTGTTTGTAGGATTTTAAATTCTAAGAATCTCCTAAACTCCCCCTGAATTGATGAATGCATGAAAAATAAGGAGGCATAAATTCAAAATTTTTATTCTTCAAAATTTTTATATAAAACAAGAAACATACAAAACATACAATTACAATAATAACAAACATAAAGGAAAAAGATTATAAAAAACAAACAAAACAAACAAACAATTTTGGTATAGCAGCATAAATTCAAAATTTTTATTTTTTAGTTTTTTTTTTACAAAACAAGAAACATACAAAACAAACAAAAGAAACATACAAAACAAACAAACAATTTCTCCCCCTTTTTGACAACAACAAAAAGAGAAGAAGAAAAGAAGTCTTGAAATGTAAGCAGAAGTATGAAATTCATTTGATAATTTAATCTTGAAAGTGATTGAAATAAGGTATGCAAATAAAATTAAAACATTATAGAAATCATAGAATTTCATATAATTTAAGAAGTGATATAACATAGATAATAAAAAGTATTTATCAAAGGCATGAGTCAATTTAGACATTAAGATAAAGAAAGTTATTGCACTAAGGATGAATAAAAAATTTTATATTTCAAATTTCAATGTCAATTATAAATGAACATAAGATCAATTTGAATTAAGAGATTAAAAGAGTCTGGAAAGAAGTAATTACCACATGTGGCGCTTTGCGCATCTTTTTCAATTTTATGGCACTTTTTTTTTTGTTCATCTTTTTACTTTGGACTTATTTTGTGTCTCTTTTTCTTATTGCAAACTTTTTGTGTAATTCTTTTGATACCAATTTTTTGTATATTTATACAATTTTCAAGAGTAATTGAATTCTTTTCAAAATCAATAATCTAAAATTTCAAATTTTTCTAAGTGCATAAATACGATTTGAAAGAGAAATACAAAATAAGAAAACATCTAAATTGCAATAATGATATTAAAGATAATGTAGTCTAAATAAGAGACATGGAATTGAAAATCTTAATAATATCAAGTTATAAGCATCACTTAAATTTAGAATTATTAGATTTTCTAATGAAATTAATTTTAATTTACAATTTAGGTTAAAGCACTATTAAGATTAAAAAAAATAATGAATGTCATAAAGTCTAACACACATTTTAAAAACAATTAAACAACAAAACATTGGAACATATATTGATATCAAATGAAGATATTACAATTTTAAGTCCTAGATATCAATAATAACATAAATAAAATAAGGAAAATACAACAATCTAAAAGAAATCACTTAACACATGAACTATAAAGAAACACAGAACAAACACAACAATCATTCAGATGGACCCTGATCTGGAGGAGGAGGTGGTGGTGTTGCATCAAAGAAGTTGAAGTAACTACTAATCATAAGCATGTTGGCATTTATGTTATTTATCTGATCACGCATAAATCCTATATCTTGATTGTATTGAATATCCTGCTGTTGTAAATGAGTTTCAATTTGATCAAACCTTTGATCAAAATGAGCCTTTAAATTGTCAAATCTTTGAACCAAATTCTGTAGCAGATGTAGGTTCAGCTTCTTCTTCTGTTTCACTCAAAACAACATGAGTTTTCCTAGGCTCTTCCTTATTGAAGATTGCTATAAAGGATGCATCGTTGTAGTAGAGTGGTTCTTCAAAATCTTATTATGGATGAATCAAATCATACTTCTTTTCCAAAATATAGGCAATCAGATGTCCTAAGGCTATGTTCTTCTTTCTTTTATGATCAACATGACCAATTTCAGAAAGGCCATAAATGTAGTCAATTAGGAGTGGGGCCACATCTATAGGTTGTCGGGTCATTATCAAGAAGGAAATAATAGAAAGAAGAGGTGAGATATTGACTCTATCATCAGCTTTAGGTATAATGGACGTTCTAAATACATGCTGGATGATACGGGCATCACAAACTAAAGTTGCTACCTTAGGTAAATGATCCTTAAAGTTTACTCCTCTAATCACTCGATTAACTTCAGTCCAATTAAAATTTATGGAGGTTAAGGTGTGTGCTCTTAATCCTTTAGTCCTTAAGTTTAGGAAGATACCAAGGTCAGCCTTGGTGATTTCAATTTTTTTTTTAAAACAAAGGAACTGATGATAGAATGGTCGGAGTTGAAAGACATGTTCGTCAAAAAATAATGAAAGGTTTCTCTATTGTAGAAGTGTACTAAGGTGAGGATTAAACCAAATTGAGTAGAGGTAAACAAGTGCATTACCTTAAAAGTTAATTCTTCCTGTAGGAGTACTTTAGATGGGGTAATTTTTACGGAGACAAACCTAGCATATGATTCTTCATTGGCTTTAGAAAGGAAATTTTCAGATGTGTTTCTTGGTGGACCCTTAGTCAAAGACTTTTGGTGCTTGCTAGAACTTGCCATTGAAAGATCTTAAGAGAATAAAGGTTTGAAAGAGATGTGTGAAAGTGACTGTTCAGTTAAAAAATGCTGTCAATTTATGAAAAAACTACTGTTCGTACCAGACAAAATTTCTTTTGTCCCGTACGAACAAATTTTATATGGACGAACGAATGAGTCAAAAAAGAAATGGCTTTTCATAAACACACAACTTACGAAGCATCCTTTCGTACATATTTTTGACCAAAATGATAGTATAGAGGAACACGTGTTCGTCTGGACTATCAGAAAATCATTTCGTTTTAATGGCAGTTAAAAACTGCCCCCGCTATGAACCGACATGTGTTCGTCTGGACGAACCAAAGGTTTTTAGGGATAAAGTTCATATTAAAAACTGTCTTATCCATTCAACTGCTTCATTCACTTGTCCCGTCGTTTGAAAAATATTTCGTCCCGGACGATCGTGACGATCGTACAGACGAATTACATTAAAACTGCTCTTAAAATGGTTTAAAATCACACAATTTGTCATACTACATAAATCATCCTGTACGAAACGATTTCGTCCCGGACGATAAAAAAAATAAAATAAAAAACAAAACAAAATGAAATCATTCACACAAATCAAAACTAAGAAACACAACAACAACAAAATAACAAACACAAAAACATTAACAAAAAAAAATCAATGTTGTAGAAAACATTTTTATTTAAGCATTCAAATCAATAACACAAAGCCTTATTCTTAATGCACTGAAAGTATCAAAGGCTAATAGTTTTATAAAAATGTCTGCAAGTTATTTTAGTAGAAACACGAGTGAGTTCAATTTCTCCTTTGGACACATGATCCCTTATGAAATGATGACTTATGTCTATATGTTTGGTTCTTGAATGTTGAATAGGATTTTTAGAAATGCAAATAGCACTAGTATTATCACAATAAATAGGAATAGTGCCTATAGACAATCCTAAATCAATCAACTATTATTTTAACCAAAGTACTTGTGCAACATAACTTTCTAAATCAATGTATTTAGCTTCAGCAGTAGATAGAGCCATTGAATTTTATTTTCTACTAGACCATGAAACTAATGAATTTCCAATAAACTGACATGTTCCAGAAGTGCTTTTTCTATCCACTATACAGCCTGTAATGTCAGAATCTGAATAACCAATAATTTCAAATGAAGAGCTAAACTTAGGATACCAAATTCCTAAGTTCCTAACAGATATCTTAAAATCCTTTTTACTGCTATCAAATGTAATTCTTTTGGATCTGATTGAAATTTAGCACACAAGCAAACACTAAACATGATACTGGGTTGGCTAGCAGTCAAGTAAAGTAAAGATCCAATAATCCCTCTAAATTTCTTTTGATCAATAGATTTTCCCTTAAGGTGCTTATCCAACTGAACTGAGGAACTCATTGGTGTACTAACAGGTTTAGCATTGTCCATTTCATATTTTTTGAGGATATCCTTAACATATTTAGGTTGGCTAAGAAATGTTCCTTCCTCAAGTTGCTTAATGTTAAAGCCTAAAAAGTAACTTAAGTCTCCCATTAGACTCATCTCAAATTCACAACTCATTGTTTTAAAAAAAATCATCACAAAGATTTTTATTTGAAGATCCAAAAATGATATCATCAACATAAATTTGAACAATGAGTATATCCTTTCCAAATTTCTTTAAAAAGAGAGTATTATCCACACTTCCTTTTTCAAAAGATCTTTCAAGTAGGAAGGTGCTCAACCTCTCATACCAAGCCCTAGGTGCCAGTTTTAATCCATATATTGCCTTTTTCAATTTGAAAACATGATTTGGGTATTTTGAATTTACAAAACCTGGTGATTATTCTACAAAAACATCTTCTTCAATTATCCCATTTAATAAAGCACTTTTCACATCCATTTGATATAATTTGAATCCTTTAAAACAGACAAAGGCTAGCAAAACCCTAATTACTTCAAGTCTAGCTACAAAGGAAAAGTTTCTTCAAAATCAATCCCTTCAATTTAATTATACCCCTTAGCAACTAATCTAGCCTTATTTCTAATGACTACTCCTAAGTCATTCATTTTGTTTTTGAATACCCACTTAGTTCCAATAATACTTTAATATTTTGGTCTTGAAGTTAATTCCCAAACTTTATTTCTTACAAATTGATTCAACTCTTCTTGCATGACCAATATCCAAAATTCATAAAAAGTGCTTGATCAATATTAGTGGGTTCTATAGTTGAAATAAAGGCTGAATGATTGACTTCCTTGTTTAATCCACGTCTAGTTCTAACACCCTCACTAGGTTCACCTTTAATCAATTCCCTTGGGTGATTTTTAGAAAATCTCAAATCTCTAGGCAAAGGGTTTTCTCTCTCCAAATTCTCTTCCATATTTTCTTCCAAGTTTATTCTATCAATCTTTTAGGAGTTATCCTCAATCTCATCTTCAATAACATTTGGCTCTTCCAAATTTCTAAATTCATCAAATACAACATGTGTGATCTCCTCAATAATCAAAGTTCTTTTATTGAATACCATATAAGATTTTCCAACACTTGAGTATCCAACAAAAATTCCTTCATCTGATTTTGGATCAAATTTTCCTAAGGTAGATTTTTCATTATTATGAATGAACACCTTACAACCAAAAACATGCAAATGTGATAAATTAGGTGTTCTACCTTTTAGAAACTCATAGGGTGTTTTATTTAATTTAGATCTTATATTCACCTTATTCAGAACATAATATGCAGTGCTAACCGTGTCAGCCCAAAAATATCTAGGAAGTGAGTATTCTGCCAACATTGCTCGGGCGGCTTCTATTAATGTTCTATTTTTTCTTTCAACTACCCCATTCTACTTAGGGGTTCTAGGTGCAAAAAAGTTGTGATCAATTCCTTTCTCCTTACAAAAATTTTCAAATATCTCATTTTCAAATTCTCCTCCATGATCACTTTGTATATAAATAATTTCACACCCTACTTTGAATCCAAGTCAAAAATTTTTTAAATTCCTCAAATGATTTACTCTTATGAAATAGAAATCTAGCCCAAGTGAATCTTGAGTAATCATCCACATTAACAAATCCGTATACCTTCCCTCCTAGACTCACAGTTCCAACTGGTCCAAAAAGATCCATGTATAAAATTTCCAATGGTTTACTAGTTCTAAGATCCTTATTGGACTGAAAAGAGGACTTCACCTATTTTTCTAATTGACATGAATCACAAAGGTGATCCTTAGTAAAGTCTAGTTTTGGTATACCTCTCACTAAATTCTTTTGGGTAATCCTCCTAAGTTTTTTCATGCTAGAATGATAAAGTCTTCTATGCCAAAGCCATGACTCATCAGAAACAGTTTTCAAACAAAAAGCAGTAGGAGACTGAATGCATTTTAAATCTAGCATATAAATATTATTTACCCTTTTTCCATTCAAAGCATCTTTACCAATTAGGCTTAATATGCAGCTAGTAGGAAAAAAATTTACATAATAACCCTTATCACATAGCTAACTTATACTTAACAAATTATGCTTTAAGCCTTCAACTAATAACACATTATTTATAAAAAAGTTTTTAAGATTTCCAACCATACCTGATCCAACCACCTTATTTGTGGTATTATCTCCAAGTGTAACCATGCCTCCAGTCCTAGCTTCCATCGTTATGAATTGAACAGTATCTCCAGTCATATGCTTTGAACATCCGCTGTCCAGGTACCATATGCTCTCATGAGGTCTTGTGTGAGAGCAACCCTGCAAAATTATCAAGTGTTAGACCTGGGAACCCAAACAAGTTTGGGTTCTCCTTTTGGCAATTTATAATCACATGCATGTATGATATGTCTAGGTTTATGCATCTTAGGTCTCCACACCAAATTAGTTTTCATCTTCAAGGTACAAGTGTGAGCTATATGTCCAAGCAATCCATAATTATTACATTTAACATTAGGAAAAGGATTCCTAAGTCTTTTACCACTTATCTGTCTTTTTAGGGATTGCATAAATTTAGGATACAAAATATGATTAGTAAAATCTTCAAGTCTGGGGGGTATCCTATTATCCTCAAGAGCTTTTATTTTCAACTTATAAAATGAATTCATATCTTCCAAGATTCGATTTGTATAATTGATTCGATATATTTTGCTCTCTGATTCATCCTTAAATTTTTTAAATTCTTTTTCAAGATCAGCATATGATGATTTTAAATTCTCATGATTTTTATTCAAGTCATCAAATTCATCGAGTAGTTTCATGTGGTTGTCATCTATTAAGGCATGATCTTTCCTAAGGATTTCATATTCCTTTTGAAGTTCTTCAAATTTTAAACTTAGACTAGCATGCATTTTCTTCATTTTCTTATATGCATCATGCATGTGAAATTACTGAACGACAAGAGGGGGGGTGAATTGTAAAAGTCTTTCGATTAATAAAATTAACCCTAAACAAGAGTTCTAATTTTTTTGTTGTTTTTGAAATATTAAAACAAAGATTTATGCAAATTTGCTTTCACAAAAAAAAAACATGCAATAGATATGACAAGATTAAAGTGCAAGCAAAAAATAAGCAATGATAAAGAAAGAACACACCAAGAATTTTATAGTGGTTCGGTCAAAATATGACCTACGTCCACTCCCCGGAGTCCTCCACTCCGGGATTTTCACTATCAAAATAGTTCTCCTTTTGCCCCCCTTGGCAAGGCGGAGAAGCCTGTACAAACCTCCCTTTCACCAACCGGCGTGGCGGAATACCAAACTCTATTTTCACCCTCTTGGCGACGGCAGAGAACCTTCTCGTTTTTCTCCCTCCTGGAGAAGGCAGAGAACCTCGAGGTAACGGATGTAGACGAGCCTTTCCCTTGGAGATCCTTCCTCAAATCCTTCTCGGGCCACAGGAGGAGCAAGATGCAGCAAGCTTGGAGCAACCGTGTGATCTCCCTCACACCTCTTCTCCCTCACAACGCTCACCTCCTCCTTCCTCTCTCAACCCTCAAGAATTCCTCTAGAATTTTCTCCCTTGGAATCCCTCTCTAACCACGTTCACCCCCTCTGTAATTGTTACCCAAAAAAGACTTGATTGACACCTGAAAACGGGCTCCAAAAACCTCTGATTTCAAAATTAGCCGTTACTGTTCGTACAGTACGATTCAACATCGTACAGTACGATCTTCACAAACAGCCGTCGTCCTGGTACGAAGATGTACGATCAGTACAAAAATAAATCGTACTGTACGATATAATATCGTACGGTACGATCCAACAAGCTACTACTCGTACAGGACGATGGTCTGGACGATCGGATGTCGTCTCTATTCATCATATGGTACGATTACTATCGTACAGTACGATGTTCAAATTTTCATTAGCCCTGGATTACATGCACTAATCACGGGTTAATTTTAAGTAAGTATTAAAAATAGATCGTACAGTACGAACTTGTTCGTACAGTACGAACGGCGCAAAATCACTTACTTAAACTATGTCACGGCTAGGGTTTTGGATCTGAACATATCGTACAGTACGAAAGACTTCGTACAGTACGATCTATTCACAGAATTGTCCACATAGCTTAGATCGTACAGTACGAAATAAAATCGTACAGTACGATCTACAGAGAAGAATTTTAGTTATAATTTGCAGTTTAAAAAAAAACTCTCCCCCTGTGTGTGTGCATGGTTGCTCTTACTCTTACGCATTTTGTGGCCAGACTCAATAAAGTAAAAAGTGCAATAAATGAAAAATACAATATTTGACTCATACTCCTAATCTACCCGGTCTTGAGTCTTCCTTTCTTCCTGAGTCACTTGTGATCTTCCTGAAATGTCAGTGCTCAAGAAAAATAACAGATAAAATAATAATCAATGAAAAGCAGTTCCAAAACAGTCATTATTTGGCATCATCAAAATCTCAAACTCGGGGTCATGGGTTGCAACAATCTCCCCCTTTTTGATGATGTCAAATAATTTGTTGCAAGTAAGAAAGAAAACCATTTCTTTTGAAAAATATTTCTTTTGTTGTTAATTAATTTTTTTGTTTGTTTTTTTTTTTTAATTAAACACAAGAAAAAAAATACTACAAGTAAGTACAAAACAAAAGATACTGCATTTAGATGAATAGGCATTACAACATTACAACAAACTTCTCCCCCTTTTGACAGCACAAAAAGGAGGAGCTACTAAAAGCAAAAGGTAAGAGAAGAAAACAAAAAGAAACTACAATGCAAACATAAACAAACAGAAACACCAATTGAATTTTTATTTATTTATTTATTTATTTATTTATTTTTTTTTATGCATTTATATCTATGACACCTAATCTAGTCCTCAAGGTGCTAAAAGTGTCAAAAGCTAATGGTTTTGTGAATATGTCTGCCAATTGATCTCCTGTAGCGATGTGATGTAATTCTATATCTCCCTTAGCGACGTGATCTCTAATGAAATGATGTCTAATGTCTATGTGTTTCGTTCGAGAGTGTTGAATTGGATTCTTAGAGATACAAATTGCACTTGTGTTGTCACACATGATCGAGATGGTTCCAACAGGTAGTCCAAGATCAAGAATTTGTTGTTTTAACCATAGTACTTGTGCAACACAACTTCCTACCGCAATATATTCTGCCTCAGCTGTGGAAAGTGCTACTGAGTTTTGCTTCCTACTGGACCAAGAAACTAATGATTGTCCGATGAATTGGCAGGTACCAGAGGTGCTCTTTCTATCTATCCTACATCCTGCGAAGTCAGAATCTGAGTACCTTAGGATTTCAAAGGAAGTGCTGTGTCTGGGATACCAAATTCCTAAGTTTGGGGTGCCTAGTAGATATCTAAGAATTCTTTTGACAGCAGTTAAGTGAGACTCTTTAGGATCGGCTTGGAAACGGGCACAAAGGCACACACTAAACATTATGTCCGGTCTACTGGCAGTCAAGTAAAGTAGGGATCCAATCATTCCTCTATATTTTTTCTGATCTACTGATTTTTCACTAGGATCCTTATCTAATTGGATTGTCGAACTCATTGGGGTGTTCATGGGTTTTGCACTATCCATTTCATATTTCTTTAAAATATCCTTAATATACTTTGATTGGCTAAGAAAGGTTCCATTATCCATTTGTTTTACACTAAAGCCAAGAAAGTAATTAAGCTCTCCCATCATGCTCATTTCAAACTCATTACTCATTGTTTTTGAAAATTCATCGCATAAGTTTTTATCCGAAGATCCAAACAATATGTCATCTACATATATTTGAACAATGAGAATTTCTTCTTTGACCTTTTGTAAAAAGAGTGTAGTATCTACACTACCCTTTTGAAATCCTCTATCCAAAAGAAATGAGCTAAGTCTTTCATACCATGCTCTAGGTGCTTGCTTTAATCCATATAGTGCCTTTTTTAATTTGAATACATGGTTTGGAAATTGTGAGTTTTCAAATCCGGGGGGTTGCTCAACGTAGACATCTTCCTTAATTACCCCATTCAAAAATGCACTCTTCACATCCATTTGATATAACTTAAAGTTCTTGAAGCAAGCAAAAGCTAAGAGCACTCTTATGGCTTCTAGTCTAGCAACCGGGGCAAAGGTTTCTTCAAAGTCTATTCCCTCAATCTGGTTGTACCCCTTAGCTACTAGCCTTGCTTTATTCCTTATTATTGTTCCTGAATCATTCACCTTATTCTTGAAGACCCATTTTGTTCCAACAACACTTTGCTCTTTAGGTCTCTTAACTAACTCCCAAACATCATTCCTGGTGAATTGGTTCAGCTCTTCTTGCATTGCTAGAATTCAGAATTCATCTCCTAAGGCTTGATCTATACTTGTAGGTTCTATCATAGAGATGAAAGCTGAGTGACTAACCTCCTTCCTAAGTCCATGCCTAGTCCTTACACCTTCTGAAGGGTCTCCTAAAATTAACTCTTTAGGATGACTAGAAGAATATCTCCATTCTCTAGGCAAAACTTCCTGAGGTTCGACCCTTTCTCCTAAGGTCATCGTCTCTACTCCTTGAATTGCCTCTATTTCATCATCTTCAATTTTTGATTCTGAGGGCTTATCTGATTCATCAAATACCACATGGGTGGATTCTTCTACTACAAGGGTTCTCTTATTAAAAATCCTATAGGCCTTACCTACAGAAGAATAACCTAAGAAGACACCCTCATCAGACTTGGGATCGAATTTTCCTAAGGGATGTTTACCATTATTTAAGATGAAGCACTTACACCCAAAGACATGTAAATGTGAAAGGTTTGGTGTCCTACCCTTAAGGAGTTCATATGGAGTTTTATTCAGCTTCGATCTAATGTTTACTCTGTTCAAAACATAACAGGCTGTGTTGACTGCTTCTGCCCAAAAGTATCTAGGAAGGGTATACTCCGCTAGCATTGCCCTAGCAGCTTCTACCAAAGTTCTATTCTTCCTTTCTGCTATGCCATTCTGTTGGGGTGTTCTAGGAGCTGAGAAATTGTGCTCTATTCCTATCTCTTGACAGAATGACTCAAATCTATCATTTTGGAACTCTCCACCATGATCACTATGGATTGTTGATATTTCACAACCTAATTTTCGTTGAATCCATGTGGAGAAAACTTTAAATTCCTCAAAAGACTCATTCTTGTGTGCTAAGAATCTTACCCAAGTAAATCTAGTAAAGTCATCTACAATCACAAATCCATAATTCTTTCCACCTAGACTGGCTGTACTAACGGGTCCAAATAAGTCCATGTGTAGAATTTCTAGTGGCCTAGAGGTGATCACGTCTCTAATTGAGTGAAAAGATGATTTGACTTGTTTTCCTTGTTGGCAAGCATCACATAAGTGATCCTTGGTGAATTCTAACTTAGGTACACCTCTAACTAGGTTTTTCTGAGTGATGTTTCTAAGAGTTTTCATGCTAGCATGACATAGTCTCCTATGCCATAGCCACGAGTCATCAACTATTGTTTTCAAGCAAAATAATTTTGAACTATCAACGCAATCAAGGTCTAACATGTAAACATTATTAATTCGTTTTCCTTCTAAAATAATTTCATCAAATAAACTAATCAGGCATCTATCAGTAAAAAACTTAACATCAAAACCTTTGTCACACAGTTGACTAATGCTAAGTAAGTTATGCTTTAAACCATCAACTAATAAAACATTTTCAATTATAAAATTCTTAGCATTACCAACAATACCTGAGCCTATCACCTTCCTGGTAGTGTTGTCTCCCAACGTTACTTTGCCTCCAGTTTTGGTCTCCAATAGGATGAACTTCTTCATATCTCCAGTCATGTGTCGCGAGCAGCCACTATCCATGTACCACATGCTCTCACTAGGTCTTTTGTGAGAGCATCCCTACAATTTCATTCAAAGATTAGATTTGGGAACCCAAGTGAGTTTGGGTTCCTCCTTATGCTTGCATGAATGAGATGTATGCATGTTATGCTGTGATGGATGCAGTTTAGGTCTCCATACTAAGTGTGTCCTACGGTGAATTGTGCATGTGCGGGCTATGTGACCTAACATGCCACAAGAGAAGCACCTAACACCAGGAAATGGATTTACTAATCTATGAGTATGGTGGTGCCTCTTCCTAAGGTTTTGAAATGCATGCTGTGTTGGGGGTTTTCTAGGATGGCCTACTGTGAGTGATGCAATTTCATTTTCTAATTCTTTTATCTTTTCACTATAGATTTTATTTTGAGCTGTCAATCCATCAACTTCTATCAATAGCAAGTGCTCACTATGATCTACTTCTAATGCAAGTGCAGTTAGTTTTTCAAACTCTACATCTAGTTCAATATGTGATGTTTTCAAGGATTCATGCGCTTCACTTAGTTCAATATGCTTCTTATTTAATGCATCATACTCATCAAGAAGTAACATGTGATCTTTATCTAAATCAGAATTTTCTTTAACTAAGTTAGCATGCTCAATTTGTAAGGAACTAAATTCAATATTAAGTTTAGCATGCATTTTCTTCAGTTTCCTATACGAGTCATGAATATTCTCAGAAATAAGCAGTAATTCATCATAAGAAAGTTGACATACCTCCTCTTGATCCAATTGATCAAGGTTATCATTAGCCATAAGACACAAATTTGTTACCTCCTCCTCTGCTTCTTCTTCTGATGATTCTGAGGCAGAGTCGGCCCAAAAAGCTTTCTGTGTCTTTGTCTTTCCTCTCTTGCATTTAACTTTGTCATCTCCTTTCTCCTTTGCTGGTTGACTCTTCAGATTAGGGCAATCGGCTCGAAGGTGACCTGGCTTCCTGCACTCAAAGCAAATTGTATCAGATGAAACCTTATTGGACCTTGAGCTCTTACCTTTATTCCAGTTGTTCTGATGACGCTTTTGTTTTCTTTTCAGGAAATTTTTGAACTGTCGGGTCATCAGTGCTATCTCATCATCTTCCTCCCCTGCAGAGCTTTCACTTTCTGAGTTGCTAGCTTTTAATGCCACCGTCCGCTCCTTTTTCTTTTCACCTGCATCACTTTGCCTTTGGCTCACTCCTTGCTCGTATGCAATGAGTGACCCAAGGAGGTTATCAATAGAATAAACATTAAGATCTTTAGACTCAGTGATAGCAGTTATCTTAGCATCATAGGAACTAGGTAGGCATCTAAGAATTTTATTCACTTTCTCAGAATTTGAAATTTCTCTACCTAATGCATGCAATGATGTCACAATTTGGGTGAACCTAGTGTACATGTCAGAAATTGTTTCGCTAGGTTTCATACGGAATAATTCATAATCATGCAGTAGAATGTTAAGCCTAGACTGTTTTACTTCGTTTGTTCCTTCGTATGTGATGCACAGTCTATCCCAAATCTCCTTACCAGAAACACAAGTAGATACTCTCATATAGTCCTCAGATTTCAATGCACAAAAAAAAAACAGTTTAAGCATTTAGCATTCAGTTGGGCTAATTCCCTATCCTCATTGCTCCATTCAATAAAAGGCACAGAAGTTTTCAAACCATTAACTATCTTGAACGGTGCAACATATCCATCATTTACTAACATCCACATGCGGTAATCTATAGATTGCAAAAATGTAGACATTCTAATTTTCCAGAAATCAAACGGTATGTTATCAAAAAGTGGTGGACGAGTTATTGAATAACCCTCCGCAGTGTTACGATTACCAAAATTCGACATGATCGTTTTTTCAAGGTTTTCTAAAACACTATTTTTGAAAAAAAAGCTCTGATACCAATTGAAATTACTGAACGACAAGAGGGGGGGTGAATTGTAAAAGTCTTTCGATTAATAAAATTAACCCTAAACAAGAGTTCTAATTTTTTTGTTGTTTTTGAAATATTAAAACAAAGATTTATGCAAATTTGCTTTCACAAAAAAAAACATGCAATAGATATGACAAGATTAAAGTGCAAGCAAAAAGTAAGCAATGATAAAGAAAGAACACACCAAGAATTTTATAGTGGTTCGGTCAAAATATGACCTACGTCCACTCCCCGGAGTCCTCCACTCCGGGATTTTCACTATCAAAATAGTTCTCCTTTTGCCCCCCTTGGCAAGGCGGAGAAGCCTGTACAAACCTCCCTTTCACCAACCGGCGTGGCGGAATACCAAACTCTATTTTCACCCTCTTGGCGACGGCAGAGAACCTTCTCGTTTTTCTCCCTTCTGGAGAAGGCAGAGAACCTCGAGGTAACGGATGTAGACGAGCCTTTCCCTTGGAGATCCTTCCTCAAATCCTTCTCGGGCCACAGGAGGAGCAAGATGCAGCAAGCTTGGAGCAACCGTGTGATCTCCCTCACACCTCTTCTCCCTCACAACGCTCACCTCCTCCTTCCTCTCTCAACCCTCAAGAATTCCTCTAGAATTTTCTCCCTTGGAATCCCTCTCTAACCACGTTCACCCCCTCTGTAATTGTTACCCAAAAAAGACTTGATTGACACCTGAAAACGGGCTCCAAAAACCTCTGATTTCAAAATTAGCCGTTACTGTTCGTACAGTACGATTCAACATCGTACAGTACGATCTTCACAAACAGCCGTCGTCCTGGTACGAAGATGTACGATCAGTACAAAAATAAATCGTACTGTACGATATAATATCGTACGGTACGATCCAACAAGCTACTACTCGTACAGGACGATGGTCTGGACGATCGGATGTCGTCTCTATTCATCGTATGGTACGATTACTATCGTACAGTACGATGTTCAAATTTTCATTAGCCCTGGATTACATGCACTAATCACGGGTTAATTTTAAGTAAGTATTAAAAACAGATCGTACAGTACGAACTTGTTCGTACAGTACGAACGGCGCAAAATCACTTACTTAAACTATGTCACGGCTAGGGTTTTGGATCTGAACATATCGTACAGTACGAAAGACTTCGTACAGTACGATCTATTCACAGAATTGTCCACATAGCTTAGATCGTACAGTACGAAATAAAATCGTACAGTACGATCTACAGAGAAGAATTTTAGTTATAATTTGCAGTTTAAAAAAAACTCTCCCCCTGTGTGTGTGCATGGTTGCTCTTACTCTTACGCATTTTGTGGCCAGACTCAATAAAGTAAAAAGTGCAATAAATGAAAAATACAATATTTGACTCATACTCCTAATCTACCCGGTCTTGAGTCTTCCTTTCTTCCTGAGTCACTTGTGATCTTCCTGAAATGTTAGTGCTCAAGAAAAATAACAGATAAAATAATAATCAATGAAAAGCAGTTCCAAAACAGTCATTATTTGGCATCATCAAAATCTCAAACTCGGGGTCATGGGTTGCAACAGCATGTGTTCAAAAACTTTAAATAATTCATCATAAGTTAAGCCACTTACTTCTTCTTGATATGACTGATTAAGACTATTTGCCATCAAGCAAAGATTGGTGACTTCTTCTTCCTTTTCAGTCTCTAATGAATCTGAAGCTGAGTCCGCCTAGAAAGCTCTCTAAAACTTCTTCTTTTCCTTCTTTACAGTTGATTTCTCCTCTACCTTCTCCTTGCTAGGAGTAGCTTTGAGTTTTGGGTAATCAGTCTTGATATGACCAAGTTTCCTGCATTAATAGCAAATCACATCATTAGAAACCTTACAATTTTTATTAAATTTACCTCTATGTTGAATCTAGTAATTAGGTTGTTAAGCCTAAGTTAATGTCCCAAGGCTACCAAGAGGGGGGTGAATTGGTAGTTTAAAAATTTTAAACCCTCTTTCAAGATTAAGTTGAATCGAAATGAAAATTTTTCTAGAAAATATTTTTCAACCACAGAGTTGTTAAAAATTAAAATAAAATGCGGAAATAAAAAAACTGTAAATGACACCAGATTTATAGTGGTTCGGTCTATAACCAGACCTACATCCACTTCTCAGAGGCACCCTCTGAGTATTGCACTAAAACCAATAGTGACTCTCCTTTTGCACCCACAGCAAGGCGGAGAAGCCTTTTACAACACACTCTTTTCACCTCTAACCGGTGCGGCAGAGAACCATCGTCCTTTTACATAATCCATAGTACTGGCAGAGAACCGTCATCCTTTTACACAATCCCCAGTACTGGCAGAGAACCGTCGTCCTTTTACACTCTCCTAGTATGGACAGAGAACCCTACGACTGTTCACACTCTCCAAGTGTAGGCAGAGAACCCTTCGGCTGTTCACACTCTCCAAGTGTCGGCAGAGAACCGAATCTCCTTGACTGATCTTCTCACAAGAATCTAGAAGGAAAAAGGAAAAGAGTGAAGTAATCCCAATTAACAAGTAGAGACTCTTACCTTTGAAATCCAAGTGAAGCCTTCTCGCTCCAGTTGTAGGAATCCTCCCTTGAATGCTCTCTTCCACTCTCTCCTTGGCTATTCTCTCAAGAGGCATGAAGATAAAATGACAAAAAGATTGGGTGGCAGTCTAATTTGGACTATTTATATAAAAGACAAGAAAAACCGCCCAAAAATTGCAAGTTTTCAATTATGTACGCAGTTGATCGTCCTGTACGATCTTGGATCGTCCTGGACAATTTTACTTAAACAATCTGAAACGACCCTATTTGAATATGTGTACGAAATGTCTTCGTACAGCTGATCGTCCTGTACGAATTTAGGTTCGTCCAGTACGAACAGTTATTACAAGGTCAGTTCTAGAAACTGCTAAAAATTGTTCTAAGTCGGTTAATCGTTTGGACGAAAATATGTTCGTATGGACAAAATTTTTACAGAGAACCGATCATCCTGGACGATTCTTGACTTCGTCTGGACGAAAATTTTCCAGAGGACCAATTGCCATAAACGATAATTTATTTTTGTCTGGACGAAAATTTTCCAGAGACTCGATTGTTCTGGACTATTTTTAATTTCATCTGGACAAAAATTTTCCAGAGGACCAGTCGCCACGGACGATGATAAAATTCATCTGGACAAAAATTTTACAGTGAACCAATTGTCCTGGATGATAATTAATTTCGTCCGGGATGAATAGGACTTAGAAAAATTTTTTGAGCAAGTTCCTATTCGTTCCATGTGCTCTATAGGAGATAATTGTCTGATCGTCCCGTACGATCAGATATCGTCCCATACGATAAGTATAAAATTTTTATGATCTCCTTATGTGTGTGTATGTTTTTATTCACTCAATTACAATCACTCCCTTTCATATTTAATTCAAAGAAAAATGCAAGTTTCAAATTAACAAAGTATCTTATGTTGAATTTGATTTGAAGTTTTCGTAGTCTAGAGTCTGATTTTCCTGAAATGTTAGTACACACAAGAGCAAATACAAATCTTCTAAAATTGTTAGGAGATAACTACACATTTAAACAATAATGTTTGGAATCATCAAAACTACATAAGTTGCAAAAATGTAAAGTATTCAAATAGCAACTATTTTAACAATCTCCCCCTTTTGATGACGGCAAAACAATTATTGTTTGTATGGTTTCAATTTAAAAAAATCTCCTATCTCCTAAACTCCCCCTGAATTGATGAATACATGAAAATAAGGAGGTATTTTGAAGCAAAGAACAATATTTTTGTTTTTCAAAAAAAATTTTGACACAAACAATCACAAAGTCAAACACACAAAAGCAAAATGCAAACAGAATAATCAAAACAAAAATAAATCAATACCAACACAATAATTTCTCCCCCTTTTTGACAACAACAAAAAGTGAAGAAGAAATAGACGAGAAATATAAGTAATTATATGAAATTCATTTGAAAATTTAATCTAAATGGTGATTGACATAAGGTATGAAATTTTAAACTAAAAACATTAGGTCAATCATAGAAATTCATAAAATTTAAGAAGTGATATAACATTATACGTAAGAAGAATTTTTCAAAATATGATTCAATTTAGACATTCGAATATAGAAAATCATTATAAGAGAGATGTAAAAAAAAAAAAAATTTATATTTCAAAGTTCAATGGAATATAAATGAACATAAGATCAATTTGAATTAAGAGACTGAAAGAATTTGGAAAGAAGAGAATTACCACATGTGGCGCTTTGCGCATCTTTTTCAAAATTTTTGGGGCACATTTTTGTGCATTTTTTCTTTGTTGGGCTTATTTTGTGCCTCTTTTTCACATTGCAAATCTTTGCACATTCCTTTTGATTTTTATACTATTTGTACAATTTTCAAGAGTAATTGAGACCAATTCTTTCCAAAATCAATAATCTAAAATTTCAAATATTTCTAAGTGCATAAATATCACTTGAGCATAGAAATACAAAATAAGAAAATATCTAAATTACAATAATAATATTAACTTTTATGTAGTCTAAATGAATAAACATGAATTTAAAAGTTTTAATTACAACAAGTTATAAATAACTTTTAAATTTAGAAAGACTAGATTTTCTAATATAGATAATCTCAAATTACAATCTAATTTAAGCACTATGAAGATTAAATAATACTAATGAAATTCATAAAAATTAACCACATTCCAAAAACAAATCAAATTTGAAACAAGTACAACATCCATTTATATTAATGAAAGGATTACACATTTCATAATATCTAAAAACAAGTAAGAAAATACACTGAACTTAAAAGAAAAAACAAACATAAAAATAAACACTTACATAAAAACTGACACAACAAAACATAAAACACGAGTACAACAAACACAAAGAAATTTATCTCTACTATTCTGGAGGAGGAGGAGGAGGAATGCCGCCAAAAAGGTTGAAGTAGGAGGCCATCAACATTACATTTGTATTAATTTCATGTACTTCATCTCTAATGTTACCAATGTCTTATTGCTGCTGCTTAAGTTGACGTGGCGGCGTGGCGTGACGCCACGTCACCCTCCCATACCACGGGATGACCCACGTTCAAACATGGAGGAAGCCGCACGGTATACCCAGATCTGAGCCGTCTGATCGTCGATCGGACGGTCCAGATCTGCTCTAGTTCATTTTGAATAGAAATCTTTAAACGCTCATATCTTTCAAAATACTCGATGAAATTGCACGAAATTTGAACTGTAGCTAGAGGGCAATATGATCTTACAATGCCTAGAGTTTGGAGGCTCCATTCATTATAAAATTGCTACAGTTTCAAATTGAAATTTAAACTTAAAATGAGCATAACTTACGATCCAACTGTCGGATTTTTGATATCTTTAGCTTGTTGGAAAGCTGCAGCCATCCTCTACAACTTTACTGAAGACGCCAAAAGCTGGATCTCGCTGGATCGAAAGGTATATGGGAAAGTCCTCTTTCTCTCTCTAGAATGCTCTCTCTTCACTAAAATAGTGATTTGAGGCTTAGAAATGGTTGGGAAAAGCTTGGGAAGGCCTTGAAAAGTGTTGGAGTGTATGGGAGGAGCTCTTGGAAGGTTGGGAGCTGCTGGAGTTTGGAGATTTTGATCATATCAAAGGGAATGATGAAGAAGCCACCTTTAGGTCAAGTTTTCCCTCACTTTACCTTTGGCTTTTGGATTGGATGGTTGAGATTTGATTTGGAGTGGTTTTGGATGAGTGCCAAGTGTCCCCTATGCTTCCCAAAGCTATGGAATAGGATTGGTGGTTGAGAATGACATCTCTTGGTCCATGTGAAGAGGGACCACACCTTTTCCCCCATTTGGATGAACCAATGCTTGTCTTGGTTAATAGAGCTTGTTTAATGATCAATTAGGGAGGGAAAAAGCATATTCTCATTAGCCAAAAGGAGATTTTGGCTTGGAAAAAGAGTTTGCTTTATGGGATGATGAGGTGGCCAAGCTATGGTCTCATTTCAAGGGTTGTTTTTGACCCATTGACTTGTTGACTAGTCAATGGTGACTAGGATGTGCATGAGGGAGGTCAAGAGTGCTACAAGACATTATGCCAAGAAATTTGAAGTCAAGAGTGTATAATTAACCAATCTTGATGAGTTGAATTGATTCAAAATCACTAGAATGGTTAAAATTAACAAGTGTTGGGTTAAAGGGTTGATTTGGTCAATCATGGTTGACTTGGTCAACCAAGTCAAACCAAAGAGTAAGTTTGGGTTCAATGTGTTCCTAAAGTCATTTAGGATCCATTGGAATGATATTTGAAGAAGATTTCAAAGGTTGATAAGTCAAATCAAATTGGGTTTAGGCCAAAAGTCCAAAAATCCTCCTTTAAGGGCATTTTGGTCATTTTGGTCTCAAGTCAATTATGGGTCAAATTGAATCTAAAAAGATGTAGATCATTGCTTAATAAGTTAATATCAAGGTATTAAGAAGGATCAAATGATTTGGAGGGGGATCCAAAGTCAAATTCCACTAGGTGAAAGGCCTAGTGGCATGGATTGTAAATATTCAAAGATTTTGTAATATTTGGAGTTAGATTAAGTTTCAAGGGTTAGAATCCTCCAAATGAGCTCAAATTTGGAGGGTTACCTCTAGAGTCATGTCACATCAATATGAAATTGATAGACCCATAATCAGAGGTCAAAAGACTGGGTTTCGAGGTGATGGCAAAATCACCTAGAAAGGGCTTTAGGACCTAAGTCTTTAGCCTATGAGTTCTGGGTTTGGATTGGATTTCAAGTTTGAATGATTAGTATTGGAGTATCCAAATCATTTACAATCATGTGGTGATTGTTAATGAATGGATGAGGTCAAAGCTAGATTGAAGTTTGGATCAAAGTTTAAGTTGAAGGTTGGATTGTCAAATTGATTGGATCAAGGTTTGGATATGTTTGAAACTTGAATTAATTTGAATTTTAGTTGAATGAAGTTTGAGATTTAAATTGATCAAAGGTAGGAATCAAATTGAAGTTGGAATTGATCAAATGTAGGAATTGATTTGAGGTTGAAGTTGATCAAGGATGGGGATTGATTTGAAGTTGGAGTGGTCCTAAGATCTAGAGGAGTTCTAAGATCTAGGATTTAAGGGAATCCTAGGCTCTAGAGTAGGCTCTAAGGTCTGGCTCTAGGAAAGAATCCTAAGGTCTAGAGTGGATCCTAGGATCTAAAATTAATCTGGAGTTTGAAAGGGCCTTAGTGACCTCATACAAAAATGAGGTCAACAGTGTTTTATTCAAATTTTATCTCACATTCACCCTATTCAGAATATAACATGCAGTGCTAACCGCCTCAGCCCAAAAATATCTAGGAAGTGAGTATTCTGCTAACATTGCTCGGGCGGCTTCTATTAATGTTCTGTTTTTCCTTTCAACTACCCCATTTTGTTGAGGGGTTTTAGGTGCAGAAAATTTGTGATCAATCCCCTTTTCTTTACAGAAATTTTCAAATCTTTCATTTTCAAATTTTCCTCCATGATTACTTTGTATAGAAATTATTTCACTCTCTAGTTTCCTTTGAATCCATGTAGAAAAATTTCTGAATTCCTCAAACGATTCACTCTTATGAAAAAGAAATCTAACCCAAGTGAATCTTGAGAAATCATCCACTATAACAAATCCGTATACCTTCCCTCCTAGACTTATAGTGCCTACAGGTCCAAAAAGATCCATGTGTAGAATTTCTAAAGGTTTATTGATCCTAAGATCTTTATTGGACTTAAAAGAGGACCTCATTTGTTTTCCTAATTGACATGCATCAGATAGATGGTCCTTAGTAAAGTCTAGTTTAGGTATAGCTCTCACCAAATTCTTTTGGGTAATTCTCCTAAGATTTTTCATACTAGAATGACAAAGTCTCCTATGCCAAAGCCATGATTCATCAGAAATAATTTTCATACAAAAAGCAGTAGGAGATTGAATACTATTTAAATCTAGCATGTAGACATTATTTACCCTTTTTCCATTTAAAACAATTTTCCCATTTAGGCTTATTATGCAGCTAGTAGGTAAAAAATTTCCATTATAGCCCTTATCACATAGCTGACTTATGCTTAACAGATTATGTTTTAAGCCTTCAACTAATAACACATTGTCTATGAAAAAGTTTTTCAAATTTCCAATCATACCTGATCCAACCACTTTCTTTGTGGTATTATCTCCAAGTGTAACCTTGCCTCCATTCCTGGCTTCCAGCGTTATGAATTGAGCAGTATCTCTAGTCATATGCTTTGAACATCCGCTGTCAAGGTACCATATACTCTCACGAGGTCTTGTGTGAGAGTACACCTCTTCTTGATTTGATTGTTCAACATTATCTTCCATCAAGCAAAGGTTGGTGACTTCTTCTTTTTCAGTCTCAGATGAGTCTGAAGCTGAGTCCGCCTAGAAAGCCCTTTGAAACTTCTTCTTGCCCTTCTTTACCATTGATTTCTCCTCTACCTTCTCCTTGCTAGGAGTGGCTTTGAGTTTTGGACAATCAGTCTTTATATGACCTGGTTTCTTGCATTCATAACAAATCACTTTATTAGAAACCTTGCCATTTATGTTATACTTACCTCTATTCCATTGCTGGCATCTCTTCTGCTTCCTCTTTAAAAAGCTTCTGAATTGTCTAGTCATCAATGCAATATCATCTTCATCCTCAGGTTGTGAGTATTCACTTTCTGACTCTTCCACATTTAGTGCAATATTCTTGTCCTTTCGTGGTTCACCTGCATCAATCTTTCTTTGACTTACTCCTTGCTCATAAGCAATGAGTGAACCAAGAAGATTGTCAATGGAATAAATGTTCAGATCTTTAGACTCTATAATTGCAATAATTTTAGCATCATAAGCAGTAGTTAAACAATGAAGAATCTTATTGACCATTTCAGCATTAGTTAATTCCCTACCAAGTGCATGCAAAGAAGTGATAATTTGAGTGAATCTTGTGTACATGTGTGAAATAGATTCATTAGGTTTCGTGCGAAATAATTCATAGTCATGTAACAAGATATTGAGTCTTGATTGCTTAACCTCATTTGTCCCTTCATAAGTTATACAAAGTCTATCCCATATGTCCTTTCCGCTTTTACAAGTTGAAACTTGCATGTAGTCTTCAGATTTTAAAGCACAAAAGAAACTATTTAAACATTTGGCATTTAATTGTGCTAAGTCACGTTCTTCAATAGTCCAATCTGCATAAGGTGTTTCTACCCTAACTCCATCAACTAATCTAGTTGGTTTTGTGTAACCTTCCTGGACTAGCATCCACATGCGATAATCAAGTGACTGTAAGAAAGTAGACATGCGTGTTTTTGCAAAAATCAAAAGGAATATTGTCAAACAGTGGAGGTCTAGTGATAGAGTAACCCTCAGGTGTGTTTCAGTTTCCAAATGTAGCCATCTACGTTAATCAAAAAGTAGTTCAAACTTATAATTTTGAAACGATGCTCTGATACCACTTGTTGAATCTAGAAATTAGGTTGTTAAGCCTAAGTTAATGTCCCAAGGTTACCAAGAGGGGGGTGAATTGGTAGTTTAAAAATTTTAAACCCTCTTTCAAGATTAAGTTGAATCGAAATGAAAATTTTTCTTTTAAAGTTTTTCTAGAAAATATTTTTCAACCACAGAGTTGTTAAAAATTAAAATAAAATACGGAAATAAAAAAACTGTAAATGACACCAGATTTATAGTGGTTCGGTCTATAACCAGACCTACATCCACTCCTCAGAGGCACCCTCTGAGTATTGCACTAAAACTAATAGTGACTCTCCTTTTGCACCCACATCAAGGCGGAGAAGCCTTTTACAACACACTCTTTTCACCACTACCCGGTGCGGCAGAGAACCGTCGTCCTTTTACACAATCCCTAGTGCTGGTAGAGAACCGTCGTCCTTTTACACAATCCCCAGTGCTGGCAGAGAACTGTCGTCCTTTTACACTCTCCTAGTGTGGGCAGAGAACCCTACGATTGTTCACACTCTCCAAGTGTAGGCAGAGAACCCTTCGGCTGTTCACACTCTCTAAGTGTCGGCAGAGAACCGGATCTCCTAGACTGATCTTCTCACAAGAATCTAGAAGGAAAAAGGAAAAGAGTGAAGTAATCCCAATTAACAAGTAGAGACTCTTACCTTTGAAATCCAAGTGAAGCCTTCTCGCTCCAGTGGTAGGAATCCTCCCTTGAATGCTCTCTTCAACTCTCTCCTTGGCTATTCTCTCAAGAGGCACGAAGATCAAATGACAAAAAGAATGGGTGGCAGTCTAATTTGGACTATTTATATAAAAGACAAGAAAAACCGCCCAAAAACTGCAAGTTTTCAATTCTGTACGCAGTGGATCGTCCTGTACGATCGTGGATCATCCTGGACGATTTTACTTAAACGATCTGAAACGACCCTATTTGAATATGTGTACGAAATGTCTTCGTACAGCTGATCGTCCTGTACAAATTTAGGTTCATTCAGTACGAACATTTATTACAAGGTCAGTTCTAGAAACTGCTGAAAACTGTTCTAAGTCGGTTAATCGTTTGGACGAAAATATGTTCATCTGGACGAAATTTTTACAGAGAACCGATCGTCCTAGACGATTCTTGACTTCGTTTGGACAAAAATTTTCTAAAGGACCAATCGCCACGGACGATAATTTATTTTCGTCTGGACGAAAATTTTCCAGAGACCTGATCGTTCTGGACGATTTTTAATTTCGTCTGGATGAAAATTTTCCAAAGGACCAGTCGCCACAGACGATGATAAAATTCATCTGGATGAAAATTTTACAGTGAACTAATTGTCCTGGATGATAATTAATTTTGTCCTGGACGAATAGGACTTAGAAAATTTTTTTGAGCAAGTTCCTATTCGTTCCATGTGCTCTATAGGAGATAACTGTCTGATCGTCCCGTACGATTGGATATAGTCCCGTACGATCAGTATAAAATTTTTATGATCTCCTTATGTATGTGTGTATGTTTTTATTCACTCAATTACAATCACTCCCTTTCAAATTTAATTCAAAGAAAAATGCAAGTTTCAAATTAACAAAGTATCTCATGTTGAATTTGATTTGAAGTTTTCGTAGTCTGGAGTCTGATTTTCCTGAAATGTTAGTACACACAAGAGCAAATATAAATCTTCTAAAATTGTTAGGAGATAACTACACATTTGAACAATAATATTTGGAATCATCAAAACTACATAAGTTGCAAAAATGTAAAGCATTCAAATAGCAACTATTCTAACACTCTATTCCATTGCTAGCATCTCTTCTACTTCCTCTTCAGAAAGCTTCTAAATTGTCTAGTCATTAATGCAATGTCGTCTTCATCCTTAGGTTGTGAGTGTTCACTCTCAAACTCTTCCACTTTTAGTGCTATGTTCTTTTCCTTTCGTAGTTCACCTGTATCAATCTTTCTTTGGCTAACTCCTTGCTCGTAAGCAATAAGTGAACCAAGAAGATTATCAATTGAATAAATATTTAGATCTTTAGACTCTATAATTATAGTAATTTTAGCATCATAAGTAGTAAGTAAACAACAAAGAATCTTATTAACCATTTCAACATTCGTTAGTTCCCTACCAAGTGCATGCAAAGATGTGACTATTTGAGTAAATCTTGTGTACATATCAGAAATGGATTCATTAGATTTCATACGAAATAGTTCATAATCATGCAACAAGATATTAAGTCTAAATTGTTTAACCTCATTAGTCCCCTCATATGTTATAAAAAGTTTATCCCATATGTCCTTTCCACTTTTGCAAGTGGAAACCCATATGTAGTCTTCAGATTTTAAAGCATAAAAGAAACTATTCAAACATTTAGTGTTTAGTTGTGCTAAGTCACGTTCTTCTACTGTCTAGTCTGCAAAAGGTGTTTCAACTCTAACTCCATCAACAAATCTAGTTGGTTTTGTATATCCTGCATGGACTAAGATCCACATACGATAATCAAGTGAATGTAAGAAAGTAGACATGCATGTTTTCCAAAAATCAAAGGTATATTATCAAATAGTGGAGGTCTAGTAATAGAGTAACCCTCAAGTGTATTTCAATTTCCAAATGTAGTCATCTACGTTAATCAAAAAATAGTTTAAATTTATGATTTTGAAACACATCTTTGATACCACTTGTTGAGTCTAGTGAATAGGTTGTTAAACCTAAGTTAATGTCCCACGACTATCAAGAGGGGGGGGGGGTGAATTGGTAGTTAAAAATTATCCCTCTTTTGGATGAGTTGAACCGAAAATAAATTTTAATGAATTTTTATAAAAAGTTTTTCAACCACAACTTTTTAAACAGTAAAATGCAGAAAAAAAAATAAATGACACAAGATTTATAGTAGTTCGGTCTAAACCATACCTACATCCACTCCCCAGAGGCACCCTCTGAGTATTGCACTAATACCAAAAGTGTCTCTCCTTTGCACCCACAACAAGATGTAGAAGCCTTTACAAACATTCTTTCCACCACTACCCGGTGCAACAGAGAACCGTCGTCCTTTTACACTATCCCTAGTATTGGCAGAGAACCGTCCGTCCTTTCACACTCTCTTAGTGTGGGCAGAGAACCCTTCATCCTTTCACACTCTCCTAGTGTGGGCATAGAACCCGATCTCCTTGACAGATCTCCTCACAAGAAATCTAAAAAGAAGAAAGAAAAGAGTGAAGTAATCTCAAATCACAAGTAGGAAATCTTACCTCTGAACAACAAGTAAAGCCTTCAAGCTCCATAGGAAAAAATCCTTATTTGAATGCTCTCTCTCACTCTCTCCTTGAGTCTTCTTTCAATAGGTACGAAGATCAATAACCAAAAAGATTTGGTGGCAGTCTAATTTGGACTATATATAGGAAATACAAGAAAAACTTCCTAAAAACTGTAAATTTTTAATTCTGTACGCAGTGGATCATCCCGTACGATCGTGGATCATCCTGGATGATTTTACTTAAAGTGTAGGAAATGATCCTAATGTATATTGGTATGAACTATGTTCGTACAAGATCATCATCCCGTACGAACTAGGTTCATCCGGTACGAAACGGTTATTCCATAGGTCGGTTTCCAAATCCCTGCAAGACGTAACCAACTGAGGTAAGTCGGTTCGGTTCATCCTGGAATGAACAAGTTTCATCCTGGATGATTTTAAACAGAGAGTTTCGTCCAGGGACGAAGGATAAATTTCATCCTGGATGATTTTAAATAGAGAATATCATCCAGAGACAAACCATGTATTTCATATGGACGAACAGTGCAAAGTGAGAATCTAGAGGCGTTCGTCCCGGGACGAATATAGATTCTTCCGGACGAATAGGACTTAAAAAATTTTTCTCCCTACCTATTCGATCCATTACTCTTCCGAGGGGTTAATTGACATGATCGTCCTGTACAAACTATGTTCGTCCAGTACGATCAGTTCATAAAAGTTATTCCCCCATATGTGTGTGTTGTGAATATTCACTCAATTACAATCACTCCCTCTCAATTCAAAAACATTTTTAAAGATTTTAATTTAAAAATGATTGGATGATGAATTTGATTTAAAGTCTTCATAGTTTGGAGTTGATTTTCCTGAAATGTCAGTACACACTTGGGCAAAAACAAATCTTCCAAAAAGTGTTAGGAGATATCTATACATAAAACAATAATATTTGAAATCATCAAAATAATACAAGTTGCAAGAATTTAAAACATGCAAATAGCAACTCTCTTAACACATACGACTAACCATTGAGAATAGCAGCTCTTGCCAGCGCACCCCGATGGGTAGTAATATACACGTCCTGATCAAAATAATAGGTTTCCCCCACCTGATATATCAGCTCGAGTGGGGTTTATTTGATGGAGTTTTGTTTCCCATGGGCGCAAGCTCCCGTGGTTAATTACATCTCGAGCCTAAAGCCTAAAAAATCTCTTGATTAAGGATCCAATATTATTCTTTCCCAAAGAAGGGGATTGGCATATAAAAGGGAGACTAAGAAGTTCATACTCAAAGGAAAAAAAGGGCTCAGGTAGCTTAGTCAACATGCACGACTCACACTAACATCTGGAGGGACTAAGATAATTGAGGAGAGAGATAAACTTATACACTCAAAGCATATAAAGAGAAAAGGTGAAAGTGGTGCCATCTATATGACATAGATAAGTAAGATTTATAGTCCCTGAATAGAAGGAACTTACCCACTATTTAGGCATATTATGAAAAACCCAGTATCATAGCCTCGAATCCTAGATCTAAGGTGGGTTTAGTGTTTTACCCAACACTAACACCCATGTCCTAGCTAATGTACATGGGCTTATATCCTGCCTAAAAAGAAAAGCCAACTAATCACCTAGGCGCATAAATCCATGCAGTCCAATCTTTATGAAAGATGGGTAGGTAGGTCAAATGTTTTGGAAGTATGGCAGATGCCTAAAGAGTTTTCTAATTAACCCCAGACTTATGTAAGGTGAATGTTTCCAGTATAATTAAAGTTTTAATTTAATTAGTTTCTAATGCAATGCATACTAGTTGAAAGGTCAAAATTATGTATGCATAAGATTTTAAAAACATGCTTTTATAAAAATAATTTTTAGAAAAGACTAGGCCTCGTCAGGTCAAACACTTCATCCTCATAGGCCAGATTATCGAGACTCTACCCCATAGACTACGAGGTGTCTTATTAGAAGGAGAGAGAAGAATGCATTGATATGTAAGCGACCCCGGACGGCTCCGGCTATTCCCTATGTTGTTAGATTTCTAAATTATTTAAACCTTAAAATTTTGAATATTAGTTACGAGTATAAAAATAATTTTATCGTAGAGAGCCTAGTGAAAATAGGCCAAGCACATGCAAGAAATAAATATAGGAAAAGTAGGAAAGTTCTACTACGTACATAAAATAAATACATCAATATAAATAACCAAAACAGTAAAGTAAGAAAGTCCATGGTAAGTGCCATATAAATACAACCTAGGGTCTGCATAAAGTAATGGTGGCTAGACCCCACCGATAACAACATGGATTCTAATCCTGATAAATGATGCAAGTCTTAAGAGCCATATATTTCATCTTTAAGTCTCTATCTTTGAGTTGATCATCTTTCTTCAGATCATCTCCCTTTGGATCATCTCTTTTGGGCTCTGTTTGGTTCGTCCTCCGGAAGGGTACCCAAATGTCTAAGAAATTCCCTGAGAGGGGGCCTTTCTTATTCTCTTTGGGTACCAAGTATTTGAAATGCCAGAATTTTAAAGACTTTTATAACTCAATAAATATTACAAATTACATTACATTAAAATGAGAAAAATCTTTACTCAACCTCTTATATGATTATACTAATAAAAATTATTCTAATAGTTTAATATACCACATCACAACTAGTTAACATTAGTGCAAAAACGTAAACACACTTGACCATACTCTTTTTATTTTAAAGGGGGGCTACACAGTCTCTAGAGCATCTGTAGAAAATAATATTAGTATTAAATCTTTAATGATGATTGCCCCCCTTATTATAGTGCTGCATCAGCGTGGTCACATTTATAAGACTATATTAGAATCAAAGCGGCTCTAGCCCATGGGAAGTCTAACTTACACATCAATCACAAGCAAATTATAAAAAATATGAAAAAGTAGAGCTTAATCACAATACAATAGAACAAATTAAGTCAACAAACATTCGTGCCACAAGCAAGATCATCACTTCACAAAAATAGAAAGTAGTAAACATCAGACCTAATCCTAGAGCTAGAAGTGGTGCCCTAGCACATTTATGTGTGTGTAGTAGGCTTGTGTGGCCTTGGATAGGTCCTATGTCGGACAATTAGTTCAAGTTGTTTAAAGTTCAAGTTTGTTGAAGGCTAAAAAGGGAAGCTTTAATTGAAGTTTAAATATTAATGGATTGAGATCTATTCTAATTAATTTTAGTTTATTGATCTATTTTAATACTTAGGGAACTGATCTTCAAAGTTCAAGTTATATTAGTCAATTTTGGAAGGTCCCAAGTCCTCCTATGTGCTGGGATGAGGGGTTCCAAATGGTCACTATAAGAAATATGCTAGGTTTGAGGATCCTAGCATTTTATTTAAATATAATGTCTTACGAGGAATAATTAGACTTTGAGTTTGCTAGATTTAGAGTTTTCTAGGTAAAGTTATGAATTTTCAAATATTCGGGCAATTAAGCAATTATCGAAATTATATAATTAGGGGTATTTTAGGTGTTTTGATCCAAATCAACTCCAAACTGATTATAATCACTCCCAAAGGTCAAAAAGACCTAAGAAGATGTTTTCATGTGTTTGGAAAAAATTTAGAATTTTTAATAATTTTTAATTATTTAATAAGGGCAAAAAGGTAATTTTAATTAAAGTTAAATTAAGGGTCAAATTAAAATCAAATTAAGGGTCAAATTAAAATCAAATTAAGGGGCTCTAATTATCTAAGGTTAAGATTTAAAATTTGAAGAGTTTGAGGTATTATGAAGAATTTTTTAAGTTATAATGGATTTATTAGAATTTTTGGGAAACATGCAAGGAAGTGGATAAAAATAGTAATTAAAGGGTAAATTAGGGTTCATTAATTAAGGTGTTTAAAGGCTCCTAAAAATTCTTAGAAAATTTTGAAAAGTTTAATATTTCTCTAAGCTCAAGTGTTTGAGATTTCAAGTTATTTGGAGATCTACCCTCCTAGAATTTTTTTAAGTTTGGTAGACGGATCTTTAATTATTATCCTTAGAGCGTCAGTAAATTAAGCAAGTTTTAAATCAAGTTTTGGTCTAAAATAGTAAACATGCAAGGAAGTGGATAAAAATAGTAAACACACAAAATAGTAAGTGGATAAAAATAGTAAACACACAAAACACTAAAATCTAGGATGACCAAGGCTAGGTGCTCATGCGTCTTACACACGCAAAATACGATAAAAGGAAATGAAGTGATTAGTGAATGATTGAGACTCAATCATCCACTAATCCTCCCCCCATAAACGTCATTCATAAGCATAGTCTATATTTAAAATCTCAATAAGTGGATCCTCCCAAAATTAAAGTGATTTAATAATACATAATTTTAAAATGATTTAAAATAAATAAATATTAAATAAATATAATTTTAAGAAAATAATATAATTAAAAATAATCTAATTTATAAATGTTTGAGAGATCCACTGGCCACTAAACAAGGTTTCAAAAAAGATTTGAACATAATTTTTTAATTTCAAAGTAATTAAAATATTAACTATTTAAATAATATTCAAATATCCAAAAAAATTAAGTAATATAGAAATATGTTAGAAAAACAAAATTTGATTCCTAAAAATATTTTTAAATTAAAATACATATTGTTTTGAAAATTTTAAGATATTATATGTATAAATCCGATTTGAAACAAAATTACTATGATTTTTTAACTTTTAAAGTAATTAAAAGTAATTTTTAAAAAAATAGTTCAAGATAATTTAAAGGATAATTTTTTTTTTAATTTTCAAAAATAATTTAATACTAAATTAATTAATTATTAACTAAATAGTTCAAGTAATTATTTAATTAGAATATTTTTAAATAAAAGCATATTCATTAATTTAAATCTAACATAAAAAAAATTCTCTGGTTTTAAGTAAAATATTATTATTATTATATTTTTTTATTTAAAAATATTTGATAATAGTATATTTATTTACTTAAATAATAATAACATATTAATATATATAATAATTATCTAAATTAATAATAATTAAATATTAAAAATAATTTCAAATTAAAAGAAAATTTTAAATATTAATATGAAATAGTAAAATAAATTTTAAAATAAAATTATAATTTTTTAATATTTTATAATTAATTATTATTTAAATAAAAGTAAATTTTTAGTATTTAAAGTTGCTTAATAAATAATTAAAATAATTAAGTGATATTATTTTTAATTTAAAGAAAATATTTTTCTAAAAATATTAATATATTTTTTGTATTTTTTATTTGAAAAATAATATATATTAATTTATAATAATTTATATTAATTGCCATATAATGAAATCTATTAAAAAACACTTAAAAATTTTAAAATTAATTTTAAAAATAAAAAGGCAGTGGCTACTCTGGAGGCGACACTTAGTACGCTCAGGTTCGCCTGTTTAAAATGCGGTGCCCCACCATGTGGCAGTCTTAGATTCAATCCGCGGTCTGCAACTAATCATTTCCTGGTGGCATAATGATTGTGCCACCGGCAATGATTGTCGCATGAGCGACATTTAAAACTATGGAATGAGGTTTTAATTAACCATGTCAACGGAAGCTTTTCACCGTCCGATCTTTCGCCATTTGGAATAAATGGTCTAGACTAAGTCGGATGGACAGCCGAGCCACGGGATCAAGATATGCGATTGATCTAAACTGCGATGGAAAGATGACTGTTGATCGTAGGATCAACGGTCCTGATTTCATCAAAGAGACGGAATTCGCTACCCGAAACTCTAATTTGATTTTGAGCTCGTTCTCATGTTCTGATGGATAGAATCGAATGAAATTATAAACTTAAACTCTAATCATGAACAGTGAACATGGGGATACCTCAAAATTTTTTAAAATGAATGCTATTTAGATCTAGGTGTTTCTAAAATGAATTAAATGCTTTGGAAAAAATTTGGTCTCGGTTGGCCAGAGATCTCGCCGCCACCGGCCTTTGACCGATGGATTTGAGTGGGGGAAGGTGGAGAGAAACTCAAGGAACTCACACAAGCCAAGTCTCAGGCTTGGAGAGCTCTTGTAGAGAATAGAATGTAAAAACCTTTCTAAGAATCCTAAAAGAGGTATTTAAAAGATTAGAGCCATGATCAATTGCCTAAATCCAATCTAAGGTCAATTAGGAGGGAAATTGAAATAGTTTGGCTGTGGTTTGGATCTAGGGAAGATTGGAATGAATTAAATGCATTAAATGGGACTAATTTGACCTAATTCGGTCAACTTGACCATGTAAGACTTTGGTTGACTAAGTCAAAGGTCAACCCAATCAATATAGTTAATTTTACCTAAGGAGGTCAGAGATTTGAGTCAAAAAAGGGTTTGGATGGAATTAGAACTTTATATGACCCGAAAGAGCTAATTGGGTCAACCTGGGTTGACCTGGTCAACCAGGTTGACCCAGGGCATAGGCCTGTGCCCAATGGGTTGGGTCTGACCCATTGAGTCCAAGGGTGGAGAGAATTGAGCTTGAGAAGCACTGAAATGTGTTTGAAATCAAGTGGAAGGGTATGGGTCAATTTGGATCAACACGGGTTGACCTGGTCAACCAGGTTAACCCAGGACCCAGGTCTGGGCTCAACAGACTTGGTTTGACCCACTGAATTTCCTGGGTGAGGTCTTAAGGTCAATCTTGATTAGTTTGACGAAAACAATCCTCTTGACCAAAGGCTTGACACATTCGGGGTCAACAACAAGTATAAAAAAGAGACACAAAGTTATTGTATAATTAAGAACTATATGGTGGATAACCCTACCAGAATCAAGAGTCCAGAACAAGAAGCACAAAACATAAAGTAAGGTAATCAATTGATAGAAGAATTACTGAGCAAAGCTGATGGCATCAATCTAAACAAAATACAACTTACTAGTCCGATATCCACTCAAATTTTTGAGAAAACTCTATTGAACAATGCTTAAGTTGACTTGGAAAAATGAAAAGAAATGTAGCAAGATTGCCGGTTAAAGGAAAGAATTTACACTCACCATGGAAGGTGGTCACAGAGAGGAGACACCTAAAAACCAGAGATAAAGTCCTCATCTCCTACGTGGGAGGAAGCCGTCATGAGAGATACAGAGCAACATGAGAATCTTGGGAACTTAAAACACCCTCGAGAGGATTTTTTCTTTGATCGTGATAAGCAAGCTCGACACTTCCGTCAAGAAATCGATGTCATCACCGGAGATCGATCGATGGATAGAGACCGGAAGTGGAGGTCTTGCGCGTTAGGAGGTCCAGAAGGAGACCACCACAGCGATGACGAGAGTGGGACTGGTGACTGAAGCCACCAAAGCTAACCTTTGTGTGTTCGTGGTAAAATATCGAGGAATGGGAGGGTGTGTGACGATACTTTTATTATGCGAAATTGTTACAAAAAATTTCAAATTTTGTATTAATCATCACTTACCCTCCTCTTTATTGTGGTGCAACTAATTTATATGAGTTAAAGAGTTAAAAAGTCTGAAGCATTTTTGAAATTATTATAAATTATTATGGGAAAAAATATATTTTTTTATGTTGGTATAAAAAATAGTTTTTAGTTAAAAAATTTATTTATAGGAGAAAATAATAGTCAAATATAAATTATGATTAATTTTTAAAAAATAAAATAATGAGAAAACTATCCCAAACAAATTATAAGTGATTTAAATTTATTTTCTTAATATATATATACACAATTCTACATCAATATGAAATATTAAAATTGTTTAAATATAGATGATTTATAATTCTATTATACATGAATTAAGATAAATTGAAATAAGATATTATATATATAATAACATATAATTTAGACTTATAATACAATTTAAATTTATTTCATTTATCTTTGCTAAAGAATCTAATAAATTTCATCTTGAAGAAAAAAAAATCAGGTTTTTAAGAATTGAAATAATTCCCAAGCAATTTGTGTTTTTATCAATAGTTAAAGGAATCAATGAAGTTAATCAAATTCGAAGTATAATCATCATGTTCAAAGTATTTTTTAAGGAATTACATATATTATTAATATTTTATTATTAATGTTTGAACTGATAGTAATTAAGGTATGATAGGAAATTAAAATGTTAATTAGGATTTTAGTAGTATTTACAGCCATCCATTAATTGAAAGGAAGCATCTGTTGGCTGCGAGAAAGTTAAAATAGCAGTTTTTAGTGTGGGGACTTTAAGTCCGTGGGTTTTTAGGCATGTATATCTATAGTATTACATATTTATATGCAATCAATTAAAAAAGAAAAAAGAAAAAAGAAAAAAATGAGGCAAGAAGACCTCCAAGAAAGACCCTCTGAGTAATTCAGGGTCTACTCCTTGAATCTGTCGAGCCTCGGTGTAAAACCACTAAAAATACTCATTCAACGATTCTCCCTCCTTCTAGCATATCCCGGAGAGGTGGGAAGAATCCTTAACAATTCATCGATTAGCTATAAAACTGTTCAACAAATAGTTTGGCTAATTTGATGAATGAAGGGATCGTTCTGGACGGAAGCAAATAGAATTACGTTCGAGCCTGTCCTTTAAGGGTGGCAGGAAAAACATGGCAAAGGAGTGTGTCTAATGCTCGTTGAATATGCGTGATGGTTCTATAGTAGTCGATATACTCATATGGGTTGGTCGTCCTGTCGTAAGATTCAACGTTTGGTACTTTAAATCCGACCGGAATGGGGTGCTGAAGAATGGCTTCAGTTAGAGGTGATGACTCCTAAAAGTTCCGCTGTCGGAGAGCTTGCCTCACATCTCCTCGGGGGAACTCTTCCAATACCAATCTTCACAGTTCATGACATAGAGCATTGTAAGGGAGCTCAGCAATGTGTGGTTGGGCTGAGTCTTCTGGGAGATCTGGAAGAACACGAGGCTGCGGAGTTGAGGGCGAAAAATGTGTCAAACTTGGTGTATCAGCAAGTTCGTTGTTTTGATGTATCTACCTTCTTGGGGGGGAGGAAGAGGAATCTCTGCTTGAAGATGCTCGAATTGAACATCTTCAACCCATGGTGGATTTCGAGGGAGAAGAACTTCCTCCCGTTGTGGTAATGTCAGTTGCCGAGTCTCTTGCAAGAGTTGAAGGATTTCATTCTGAGATTCTTCCATCTTCAGGATTCTTTCTTCTAAAGAAGGTCCAGAAATTCCTTCTCCGACAGCATTTTACCCCCCATGATGAAAAGAGGTAGACATCGGGCGTCTGTGATTCACAGACTAATTTCTGGATTGATGGGAGTTGGAGCGGGAAGCTCCAACGATACGATTGCTACATCTATTGACCATTGCATCAATAATTGAAGTTATGGGATAATGTTTCTCACAGACGGCGCCAAACTATTGTGGGCTAGGATATACGTGGCTGTAGAGTTTGTAATTTTACGTCTGAGCATTGTACGAATATTCAGCACACAAACAAGAGATAAAAGGACACCAAGATGTTTACGTGGAAAACCCTAAAAAAGGAAAAAACCACGGGGCCGTGCCCAGTTGAAAAGTTCCACTAATTTTGCGTGAATTACAAGAAGCTGATTCATCCCACAAGTCAGGATGATCATATTACAATAGGTTTCTTCTGAATTGAAACAAAGTAGTACAGAATTTTGGCGTCTCCCAAATATCTGGCAGAATTCTGGTGTATTCAGGCGGCGGGAAGAACTCCGGCGGTGGTCGAGGAGGAGCTGATTCTCCTCCCTTTTCTCTTCTTCTTCTCCTCCTATTCTTCTTACTTTAGTCCACTTTGTGAAGAATGAGGGCTCTATTTATAGTTTTTTTGGAGTGGCATAGCTCATAAATAGGCGTGAGATTAGGGGCGAATAGGGAGTGGTCGAATGGACGACCGATACTGAATCCTTCGATTGTGCACCATTTGTTGGACATTTGAAGGCCTTATTGATGTCAGAATTCGGCAATCTTAGGCTTGTTGGAATTGTCTTGTCGAGCCGCTCGATTCAACTATAAGCTCGCTAAAATCAAAGACTGTTTGGTAACTCAAATTGTGGTACGAGCTTTCCAACAGCACTTCGGGCCGTGCTTGATTTGAGCTCACTTGGGATCGGATCGAGTTGAATTTGGTGTCGTTGGGTTTGTAATTTCGAGACAATCAATTCAACTATAAGTTTGCTAAAATCAGAGTTCAGATGATTCCGTATTTAAATTTTGAAGTTTCTGACTTGCTTTTTTCCTCGAGATTTGTGTCCAATCAAGATAATGTTTGCATGACGTATCAATATGGATTGTTAATCTAGAACCCATACTGAAAGGTAAGCTAAATGCACAATTCCTCAATCATTTTGAATGAAAACAAGCAATGCATCCACAAAAATAGCAGGTAAATGTTTATGTTAAAAGCAATTAAAAATGCTTAGCTTCATAACAACGACATAAAGAAGTTGTACAAGGAGCTGGAGTATTTCAAAACTTTTAAGACACATATAAACCATTTTAAATAAACCATTTCAAAACTTCTAAAAAGTATAATGTCAATTGTTTAAAATGCACGCACATAGAAGGATATCTAAGAAGATAGAAAATATAGAATAAGTGAATAAAAACTTACTTTGTAGAAGAAAAATAGTGTCCAATGCTTCTCTATCTCAAAGATCAAACTGTAGAAATAAAACAAAATTTATTGTGAAATTCACATTGAAGTATGTCCAAAGCTGTATAAATTATGCCAAGATGACAGTGAAGGTTATTCACCAGCTTAAATGGCATGAAGCCCAAAAAAATGCAATCAATCAAAGTAATCTAGCATACAACATTCCCTCAACAGTTTTAAATAGTAGAAGCACATGCAATATTAAATGAAAACAAGATCTACAAGTTCCCTACTTTTAACTAATGTGGAAGATGAAAAACTACCTTAATCAGTCCCTGAAAATTCATATTATACTTCATCAGTGTCATTCTTTAAGGCTAAAAACAATAAAAATAAATCAATTATTTAAGTTTCCTCAATGCACTGGATCACAGAGCTGAGGTCAATCAGTCAATTCAAACATTAGTTGCAATGCTGGAATTACCATTCAGTATCACTAATCGAACGAGGTATACCAGAGAATAGCTTTAATTGCGGTGTGCAATTTACTTGAGAAATTTATGTATATTTTTTTTTTCTCATAATTTCAGTGATAAAAGAGAAAACCAAATAAAATACTTGTCGGAGGTTCCAGTTCACTTAGAATAGAAGATGCATTTACTCAGTTTTTTTTATTAATGTTGTTGGAATTTTTATATCATAATATAAAATGCGGAAATAAAAATTAGGATTTTTAGAAAATTAAATTAAGATATTCTCAATATTAATTTTCTTAATAAATAACTTTATGATATGAAATGAAGAAAACTTTACCAAATTATTGATTGAGATTTGAGATCTTCTTCGTCGAAACGTTGACTAAGACCGTAAGCCTTCTTCTTCTAATCACCCCACAAAATATATTTTAGTGAGTGTGCACAATCAATCAATTATTGATGAACACTTTTTCTTTCGAATCTAATTTGTATTCTAAACACAATTTAATCTTTCGAAAGAAAAGACAATGAGAGCAACATTCTTCTCATACATATTCTTCCATCTCTCATGAAGGAATTATGTATAATCATCATTTTCATGTAGAACTTATTCTTATTTATAAGAAAAGTTCACATCTTTTCATAAGCACCTCTTAGTATCTTATGAAGCATTTTTAATAAATATTAAAATGATAATTATCATGATACATCATGACACATCATCAAACTTGTCATTAATCTTATCTTTATCGTTTTAATATTAAAAGATATTTGATGATAATTATCATGACACATCATGACTTATCATCAATCATATCTTTATCTTTTAACAGTAAGAAAATATTAATGACGAGTCATCATTATCTTCATGAAATATAAAATTAAAAGGTGATCATAAATATGTTACTAATGTGATCATAATTAACATTTATATTATGTCACATTCTTAGTGTTCAATATATAATAGAGCTTAGGTGATGAAGAAGGGACCTATGGACCTATAATTCAAGCTTCAATAAATTTGATTATTAATTTAACTCTTAAATTAATAAATCAAAATTATTAATTTCAATATTATTCCACTATAAATATGAAATTGCACTCTTGAAATTATAGTAAACTTTGAATTCCAATTAATTCTCTAATGAATAATAAACTTTGTGACCTAGTCACAAAATTTGAGCGCTCAATTGTTCAATTTTTGAATTAATTATTCAAGGAAACTAATTTTCTAACTTTCAAAATTGAAAGGAATAGATTCCATATCTGTATATTAACATTCCCAACCATTTGTTTCATTGTGTTTCTGAAATACAAGGATTGAGTTTATTTCTTCTAAACTATTTTTGAGTAAATAAAAAAACTAAATTTCACAAATAGGAGTTTATTAATAACTCATGATTAGATTGTTTTATATATGATCATCTTTATGATTAATTTTAAATTCTCTATAATTAAATAGAATTTATTAGAGAATTCAAAATTTATATGGTCCAATTCTATATAGTCATATTATATAAAATACCTTCATCCTTAATATCTCCATATCGAATAATCCGGATAAGATTATTCCATTCTTAATGTTGATGGACCGTACTAATAATATTTAATTATATATTCCAACTATAATTAATAATTATGAACTTGCTTTGATTATTATCCATAATTCAATCCTCTTGTATATAATTATATACTAAATTATGGTTACATAAATAAAAATGGAACAAAAAATATTATATCAAATGATAATATCGAAACATGCTAAACTTGTCTTTAAATATTTATTTCCATAGAAAATATATTATAATAATATTTCTTTAGGGCACAACCCTAACAAACTCCCACATGCCCTAAAGTAAATGAGACATCTTTCTCAATCCCATTTCTTGTACATGTTTCTGAAAAATTCTTTCAGGTAGTCTCTTGGTAAAAGGATGAGCAATATTCTCTTGTGATGTTATCTTCTATACTGATACTTTACCCTCTTTTACAATCTCTCTTATCAAATGATATTTTCTATCTATATTCTTTGCTCTTTTATGATTTTTGGCTTCTTTTGTATTTGATATAGCTGCAATATTATCACAAAATAGTGTTAGAGGTTTTTCTAAATTTTGAACAACTTTCAATTCTATTAGAAAATTACAGAGCCAAATTGCTTCTTTAGCCGCTTCTGCAGCAGCCACATATTCAGCTTCCATAGTTGAGTCAGAAATACATGATTGTTTTATACTTCTCCAAACTATGGCTCCACCTCCTAAAATAAATATCAAGCCAGATGTGGATTTACTTTCATCTCTATCTGATTGAAAGTCAGCATCAGTGTATCCTTTATGGATTAAATCACTTCCAGAATACATAAGCATATATTCATTAGTTCTTCTGAGATATTTAAGTATATGCTTAACCGCCACCCAATGAAATCTTCCTGGGTTAGATTGATATCTGCTGACTATGCCTACATCATAACAAATGTCAGGCCTTGTACACAACATTGCATACATTAGACTACCAACTGCTGATGCATAAGGCACTTGTAGCATATCATCTTTTTCTTATTGTGTTTGAGGACATTGCTTTTTAGAAAGATAAACTCCATGACATAAAGGCATATTTCCTTTTTTAGAGTTTTACATCCCAAATCTTATAAGAATCTTCTCAATATAGGATGCTTGAGAAAGTGCTAATATTTTATTTTAGTGATCTCTTATTAGTTTTATCCCAAGTATAAAACTTGCCACTCCCAAATCTTTCATTTAGAATTATTTGGATAGCCATTTCTTTACGTCAAATAATAATTCATTATTATTCCCAATAAGTAGAATATCATCTACGTAAAGAATTAAGAACACCACTATTTGATTTTTAAAATACCTGTAAACACAAGGTTCATTTAAGCTTTGATCAAATCCATAAGATTTAATTACTTCATCAAATCTTATATTCCATGACCTTGAAGCTTGCTTAAGTCCATATATAGATCTTTGTAGTTTGCAAACTTTTTGCTCTTGACCTTCTATTATGAAACCCTATGGCTGTTTCATATAAATTCTTTCTTCAAGATAGCCATTCAAAAAACCCGCCTTGACATCCATTTGCCAAATTTCATAGTCATAATATGCAGCAATGGATAAAATTATACATATAGATTTAAGCATAGCAATAGGAGAGAAAGTTTCATCAAAATCAATACCTTCCTTTTGGTTGTATCCTTTTTCCACTAGCCTTGCTTTATAAGTCTCAACTTTTCCATTAGCACTTCTGTTTCTCTTATATATCCATTTACATCTTATAGGTCTTACCTTGCTAGGAAGATCCACAAGTTCCCAAACAAAATTGAAATACATCGAATCTATTTCAAGTTTCATGGCGTCTAACCATTTTTCTTTATCAGGACCCTCTAATGCTTGTTTATATGTTAATGGATCATCATTATCATCATCATATGTGACAATATATGCTTCTCCATTAATATTATATCGAGATGGTAATCTAATAACTCTCCCACTATGACGAGGCAATAAAGGTTCTTGATTTAGAGTGGTGGTTTCCTTTTGTTGATTTTCAACAATAGTGTCCATATCTTTTGTGATTGGTTCATTTAGCAATTCTTTGAGTATCACTTTTCTCCAAGGTTTGAAATCTTTCATATATTCATGTTCAAGAAAAGTAGCATTGTCGATACAAATACTTTCTTTTCTTGAGGACTATAAAACAAACCTCCTTTTGTACCTTTTGGATATCCAACAAAATGCATACTTCTGAATGTGATTCCAACTTATTAGTTTTTGTCTTTAATACATGTGTTGGATATCCCCATATACGGATGTGTCATAAACTAGGTTTACTCCCACTCCATAATTCTAAAGGTGTCTTATGTACTGATTTTGAAGGTACAATATTCAAAATATACATAGCAGTTTGTATTGCTTATCCCCAAAATGAATTTTGTAAGGACGTGTAACTTAACATAGACCTAACCTTATCGAGCAATGTTTAATCTCTTCTTTCAACAACACCATTTTATTGTGGAGTTGCAGGTGCAGTGAGTTGAGATACAATTCCATATTCAATTAAATAATTTCTGAATTCTGTATCTAAGTACTCACCATCACGATCTGATCGAAGTATTTTTAATGACTTGCTTAATTTATTTTCAACTTCAGCACGAAATTCTTTAAACTTTTGAAAAGTTTCAGATTTTCTTGTCATTAAATAAACATAACCATATCTTGAATAATCATCAATAAAAATGACAAAATATTCATAACCACCTCTTGCTTGTATATTAATTGGTCTACAAACATCTGAATGTATAAGTTCAAGGGTTTCTTATGCTCTTTCACTTTTTCCATAAAAAGTTCTCTTAGCCATTTTTCCTTCTAAACAAGATTCACAGACTGGTAGAGTTCCGACTGTCAGTTCTCTTAATGGACCATCCTTTACTAGTCTTTCAATCCTTTTTAAGTTTATATGACCAAGTCTAAGATGCCATAAATATGTGTTATCTTCATATGAAATCTTTTGCCCTTTTTGTTTAGGTTTTTTAACTTTGAACATTTTAGTATAAAGAAGTGTGTTTCTAGTGGGTTTTAACATAAAGAGTCCATTTTCCATTATTATAAAATAAATATTCAAACCATTCTTAGAAATAACAATCTCATTATTATAAAAAGAGAGTCCAAAACATTGTTCAAACAACTTTGAAATAGACACAATATTTCTAGAAAATCCTGGAAGAAAATAAACATTATTCAACACTAGATATTTATTTTCAAATTCAAGCCTAACAGCTCCCACTGCTTGAGCTGATATAGTACTTCCCTTCCCTACTCTTATAACATGTTCTCCACTAGCAAGTCTTCTCCAAGAACTAAGCATCTGCCAGGAAGAACATACATGATCAGTTGCACCTGAATCAACTATCCAGGATGATAAATCATTTTCAACTAAACATTTTTCAAGAACTAGTAAATCAAATTTACCTTGCTTTTCTTTCTTCTTCTCATTTAGCTCCGTAAGATACTTATTGCAGTTTTGCTTCCAATGCCCTTCGATCCCACAATGAAAACATTTTCCTTTGGGTTCCTTTTTAAAGCTTTTGTTCTTTTTATTGCTTTTATTCTTGCTGCCTTTGCTTCCTTTTATGAATTTTATGTTTTTATCTTTCTTCTATTTCTTATTATTCTTATAAGTAGAAGAAGGATAAACTTCAGCAACATTTGATTCTGGCTTTTTTTCTTTTGAAATTGATTCAAAAGTTTGAAGCTCATTTAGCAATTTAGTAAGATTATACTTTAGACGATTCATAAAGTAATTGCTCTTGAATTGCAAAAATCACAAGGATAAAGTTTCTAAAATCATCCCCACTTGAGTTCCCTCATCAATGATTGCTCCATTAATCTCAGCTTCATGAATATAATTTATCATTTTGAGAACATGTTCTCGAACTGAGACATTTGATTTCATTTTTGAATTCATAACTACTTTGATAGTTTCATGATGAGCTTGTTCAAAAGGTTTCCCAAATATGGATTGGAGAGATTCCATAATCTCATATGCAGTTATCATATTTTTATGTTGCGATCTTAGCACGGCAGACATGCTAGCAAGGAGATAGCACCTTGCTTTGTTATTTGAGTCAATCCATTTTTCATAGGCATCTTGTACAATACGAGAAGCATTAGCAGCAGAAAGTGGAGGACATTCCTCATTCAAAACAAACTTATGATTTTCATAAATCAGTACAAGGTTCATATTGCTTCTCCATTTCACAAAATTTTCCCTAGTTAACTTTTCATTTGATAAGATTGTGAGAATGAGATTTATAATGATAACTGAAATAAATAAATAAACATATTTTAAAAATTAGCATGACATATCATTTAAAATTTGGCATATATTAGCATGATTCATATACATATATGATATATGCTTTCAAACAAATTTAAAAAATTGTTAATGCCACGGTTATACTAATTTTATCAATAATATGCTGCCGTAGGGTTAGTCATATTACTATAAAATTAAATTGATACTTTATCATTTAATAAATAAAATAATAAATATCTCATATTTATCTTTATTTATTAATAACCATTTATTTGGTCAAGATATAATTAACACATTTAATATATATATTTATGAGTGTGACCCATTATTATAATTTTCTAAAATTCAAATTAAAATTGTCACCGTATGGTAGGTCAATTTTAAAGACATATCTTAGAAAACTTATATAAAAGAAATCAACCTTGTTATTGAATTAAATGGACACCTTACGTAGGGGAACAAAATCTATGCATTGCTAGGCGCCACTTAAAACTCACGGTGTTGAATTAATAATGAAGACCAATGGTTTTATTTCCATAAAACCCGCTCCCACTCATTATTTATTTTATCTTATAAAATATAAGAAAAAATTCATGATTAAATCATGAAATTTTCAAGAACAATATTACTAAAGTAAATTCAAAATCTACTTCAGATTTTCTTGGCTTAAAAAAAATATAAACACTTTACAAATATCTTTTGCATAAATAATATCTCATAAGAAATACTTTATTTTATAAAAAGATATTATAGAAAATACATAACTATTAAAATTATAACATTAAATCATTTTTCATCATATGAACAAAATGATTATAAAGTGGGCTTAATTTTATCATATAAAATAAGAATTTTAATAAACTAAAAAGATTTATTCAGTACTAAACTCTGGCTCTGATACTAATTATTGGAATTTTTATATCATAATATAAAATGCGGAAATAAAAATCAGGTTTTTTAGAAAATTAAATTAAGACATTCTCAATATTAATTTTCTTAATAAATAACTTTATAACATGAAATGAAGAAAACTTTACCGAATTATTGATTGAGATTTGAGATCTTCTTCGTTGAAATGTTGATTGAGACCGTAAGCCTTCTTCTTCTAATCACCCCACAAAATATATTTTAGTGAGTGGGCACAATCAATCTATTATTGATGAATACTTTTTCTTTTGAATCTAATTTGTGTTCTAAACACAATTTAATCCTTCAAAAGAAAAGACAATGAGAGCAACATTCTTCTCATACATATTCTTCCATCTCTCATGAAGGAATTATGTATCATCATCATTTTCATATAGAACTTAATTCTTATTTATAAGAAAAATTCATATCTTTTTATAAGCACCTCTTTGTATTTCATGAAGCATTTTTAATAAATATTAAAATGATAATTATCATGACACATCATCAAACTTATCATTAATCTTATCTTTATCTTTTTAATATTAAAAGATATTTGATGATAATTATCATGACACATCATGACTTATCATCAATTTTATCTTTATCTTTTATTATTAAGAAAATATTAATGATGAGTCATCATTATCATCATGAAATATAAAATTAAAAAGTGATCATAAATATGTTACTAATGTGATCATAATTAACATTTATATTATGTCACATTCTTAGTGTTCAATATATAATAGAGCTTAGGTGATGAAGAAGGGACCTATGGACCTATAATTTAAGCTCTAATAAATTTGATTATTAATTTAACTGTTAAGTTAATAAATCAAAATTATTAATTTCAATATTATTCCACTATAAATATGAAATTGCACTCTTGAAATTATAGTATAATTTACTCAATTAAAAAATTGAATTGTCCATTGATTTAATCATTACATATAAAATAATCCTCCATAAAAAGTTCATAATTAGAGCTAGGTAATTCTGTCACCTCACTAATTATATCTTGATCCTTAAATTCCAATTAATTTTCTAATGAACAATAAACTTTATAACCTAGTCATAAAATTTGAGCGCTCAATTGTTCAAGTTCTGAATTAATTATTCAAGGGAACTAATTTTCTAACTTTCAAAATTGAAAGGAATGGATTCCATATCTGTATATTAACTTTCCCAGCCATTTGTTTCATTGTGTTTCTGAAATACAAGGATTGAGTTTATTTCTTCTAAACTATTTTCGAGTAAATCAAAAAACTAAATGCCACAAATAGGAGTTTATTAATAACTCAGGATTAAGATTATTTTATATATGATCATCTTTATGATTAATTTTAAATTCTCTATAATTAAAACAGAATTTATTAGAGAATTCAAAATTTATCTGGTCCAGTTCTATATAATCATATTATATAAAGTACCTCCATTCTTAATATCTCCATATTGAATAATCCGGATAAGATTATTCCATTTATAATGTTGATGGATCGTACTAATAATATTTAATTATAGATTCCAACTATAATTAATAATTATGAACTTGTTTTGATTATTATCTATAATTCAATCCTCTTGTATATAATTATATACTAAATTATGGTTACATAAATAATCATGGAACAAAAAATATTATATCAAATGATAATATTGAAACATGCTAAACTTGTCTTTAAGTATTTATTTCCATAGAAAATATATTACAATAATATTTCTTTAGGACACAACCCTAACAATTATTTCACAGAAACCACCATTTATATAGCAGTAAGCAAATCAGAATTCAAAAAAATATATATTATTTCTTGTTAGCTCAGAATCCATATGAAAATTAAATACATGGTAGTGGCTGACCAGAAAGTACCAAATACATGCTGTCAACTTCAATCATTAGGCAACTGCAAGTTCAAAACAATCATCATAGCTTCAAAATAAATATTTTAGTCATCTGAGTTCATAAATTTCACAGTCCATCTCTTATGATTGTAATTTAACTCTAAATTCATGTTCACCACCACCTGTAAGTGCAGAGCAATTTAACTCAATATTCAGGTTCACCACCACTTGCAAGTGCAGAGCAACTGGAATTCTTCTCAGCATCAGGTATCACTGTACATGCTTGATTGAGAGGATTCTTGTCCAGTCATTTTGCCACAATCTGCTACTACATTATCTAGTTTTAATATCCACTTCATGTCTTTCATCGCAATCCCTTAACCTCAATCTTGTATGATGTTGATAGCTAGATAATGAATTGTCCTATTCATATTTTTTTTCTATTTTGTTTATCAGCATTAGTTCCAAAACTATCAAATTTAAAAGTTATGAAAATCCACTAGTTCATATCCATAATGCTCAAGTCAAAACTAATTAGAAATATAACTTTGAATCAAATAGCCTGCACTTGAAAACTAATACAAACTATAATCTGAATCCAATTTGTTGTAAACTTGACTATATTCATAAATCCTACATATCTTAAAAATGTAGTAAGTGATATATGAGCATTTATAAGCAAAAAGCAGGAACATAAAATATATATTTATATAATTTTAGGGTTTAGGAACAGAATATAATTTCCATGATTAATATATTTATATTAAAGAGGAACATAACCAAGCAGAAAGACCACATGAATTTCATCAGGAAAACTTTTGGAAAATGGATAATAGACAGTTCATTGGAAAATCTAAAGAAGAAATTAAAACCATATTGAAGGGTAAAAATTAATATGTAGCAGATGTTATATAATTCAGCATCTTTGAATAAATTAAGCAAATATTCACAGTATTATATAAAATGTTTAACGTGACATCGACAATTTGCTTTCTCATCATTCAGGAAATGGATGCGACAGTCTTCGAAGAACTAGTAGAAGGTAGATGCGAGAAAAAGAGCGAAAAGGGAGAGCATGTAGGAAATCCAGGAATCGGTGTGCCACGAATCTACGAGGATCGTGACGGTTTTGCCCCAGTAGAAGGTAATGTGCATCATTTTCGCCGGCAGTGGACGATAGAGAGAGTAAGAGAGGAAGTGCGGAGTGGGAATTGGGGGTAGAGGAGAGATATGAACCTTTTCAAATGGATTGAAGCCGTTCTCATCTTTGCATAGGCGTCTGGAAGGTTTTTTGCCATCGACTTGGCATAATATCAAATCCGATCAAAGTATCGATGGTGCCGACGTGCTGTAATTTACTCGAGCAACGAAACAACAATCACGAAGAAAAAACATAGGTATGTAAAAGAAGAGTATGCGGCGGGAGAAAGGAGATAAAGAGATTACCGAATTATGAACCCTAGAAAATGTTGAAGTAGGAATTAAGTGCTTAAAAGGGAAAAAATGTTGAAGTATGTGATGGGGAAGTGCGGGAGACAGGTGGTGTGGGCGAGCGGCTTCGACGAGCGAAAAAATTAGGAGAAGAAGGTGAATAAGCCAAATGCAAGGGACGAACAGAGATGTCCATAAAAATTATAGAAATTAAAAAAGGCGTTGATTATTTCACCTTTTAAAATGGGATGTTTTCTAGACCCGGCAAGCACAGACGCAATGACGGACGATAGAAATAACAGAACATGTAGATGTTTGTTCTAAAAAATATGAAACAAGGGAATCGTGTAAGGATGCGTTGATACGTCCAAAGGAAGAACAGTGAGCAGATGTATAGATAACACGGTGCACAAATTTTTTTTTTTGGACATCTAGGCATTTAAGACAAATTCACACACACAACACATACACAAAGACTCGAATCCAAGACCTCTTAGTTAGAAGCATAAGCTCTCAACCAACAAGCCAAGGTGAGCTGTGTGTGTGCAATTTCAATTTGATGATGAAAGAAGGTACATGAATATAGTTAAAAACATTAATGATGGATATTAAGTAAAGTTTTTTAATCCAACAATCAGGATAATGTATGGGAAGATTCACAAGCGACTTCAAAATATCTCACTGCTAGAACATTATATTTGAATTTCAAAGTAATTAAATTTTCCACCTCAAAATATCATGTAATCACAAAATTGAGCGCAAATTCAAGTACTTTGAAATAAAGGGCTTAAAGATAATTAGAGAGGTTTATTATTGTGAGAGGGAGAGAGAATATCATGTCTATTTATGTAATGGCCTCCCTACTCTCATGAATGAATTATTCTTTGTACTCTATATCTTTTATCCTATGAAATTCTAGAAATATTTATACACTTTATACCTATCTCCTTTTTTTAATGAATTTCTTTTGTTAACCAATCCCTTTGATAAACTATAAACTCAAATCCTTTATAAAAAAATTAATAATAATAATAAAATAAAATAAAAAATAAACCCAAATCCTTGATTGCATCATTATAAAGTAATAATGATATATTCACTACCTTAATCAATAGCTTTCCTAAAAGCTCCTCTTGAGATGCAATGAACTATAAGAGCTTGCATTTACCTGAAACTTCAAACCCTAGTAGGAAAATAAATCCTATATTAATTTTCTAAAATAATGAAAAAAGTCTTTGAGACCATGGACAAGTTTTATTCAGACTTATTTTTATTTTTAAAATTATAGTTGAATATTATTTGTCTTTTGGAATTATATGATATTCTTTATGATGTATTTGATTATAAAAAATAAAATAAAAACTATTTATATTTTCAAATAAATAGTAAAATGTCATTTTTGTCTTTAGAGATAGTATGTTATTTTCTATAAGAATTTAATTATAGGAATTTAAATTTTAAAATCATGTAGCAATATATTTTTCCACATTATCAAACAAATTTGATATTTTTAATACAACGAAGAAGAATTTTATTTAAAGAAAACTAAGTGAGTGGATTTTTAAAAAAAATTTCAAGAGCCCATTTGGGGAAAAAATGTACTTTTTAATATATTTTTTTATAGATGGCTTTATGTTAAATTTAATAAATTCATATTCACAAATGTAAACACTTCTATAAACCAATCAACAAATTCTAGACTCGCAGTCCTCAATATTATATAATTTTTTTTTATTTTACATAAAACTCCCTTTTATCATCTATTTTTCATTTCCTCCATAAATTTCTCTAACAATAATGTTTATAGTCACAAAAGCATGAACAAGACCAATAAATATGCAAAATTTGGCAATCATTTTGATTTAGAGAAGATGGGATTGATCATAAATTGTTATTCAAATACATATGGAATTAACGCACTTTATTTTCTTCAGGCAATATTATCATACTATTTTCAAATTTAATGAATTAAATAAAGAGGCTTGTTCTAAAAAAGTATATATGTTAAACTAATTTATAGACTGAATTAATGTACAATTTACTTAAGAAAATAAATAAAAAATCAAAATATTTTTCATTCAAACTAGAGAGAAAAGTTTTAAATTGTGAATGTACATAACCATCATCATTTTTCTCATCAACATAGAACTCTTCAAACATTTTCATCAGGGATAGCCCGTGCTCTACAGACAGCACATTCATTTTTAATCATCAACCAATTTTTGATGCATCACACATGATAGATATGGTTGCAGCTCAGGATAGCTATGTTCTTCTTCAACTTGATCTCTTCCTTCAATAAATACATAAGTAAATGAAAATTAATTAAATGTTATATATTAAAATAAATTAAGAAAATAATAATTTAATAAGTACCTGACATATGGTGCAAATTATATTATCCTCTGTGGTTGTTAATCGGCCAAAACTATTGATCAAGAAATTACATATGCGTTCTTCTGACAATCTGTTACTAGATCTACTACTTTGATTTGGTGGATTCTGTGATTTCAGAATAAAACTAATTAGCAGTAGAAACTCAACTAAATAATATGTGAGAAGAATAAAGAACGCTCACTTATATGTAAAATCATGATTGTTCATATGATTAATTACCTGCTGCTCTGGCGCTCTCTTATTAATATCAGCGGCTGTAGAAACTCAATCTGTTACTGCTCTGGCGCTCTCTCATTAATATAAACATGTCTAATTAATAAAAAAAATTTCTTATGAGCGCATAATTGGCCGATTTTAAAAATTTTTCTTATGAGAACACAATTGGCCTCAGGTGGTGGTCCGACATAGGCAAGGACCTCATGTGGTGGTCCGGCAAAACTCCGGCGGTGGTCCATCGAATCTCTGGCGGTGGTCGAGGTGGAGCTTTTTTCCTTCTCTTCCTTCTCTTCTTCCTTCTCTTCTCTTCTTCTCTTCTTGCTTTGGGGTCCCTTTTTAAGAGAAATGAGGGGTCTATTTATAGATTTCTGGAGTGGAATAGCCCATAAATAGGTAAGAGATGAAGGGAAAATGGAGAGTGTTTAGATGGACGGCCGATGTTGAATCCCTTGATCATAGACCATTTGATGGACATTTGAACATCTTAATGATATCAAAATTTGGTAATTTTGTGCTCGTTGGATTCGTCTCATCGAGCCGCTCGATTTGACTATAAGCACGTTATGTTTCGAAACCATTTGATAATTCAAATTGTGGTTTGAACCTCCAATTGCGTGTCGGGACCTTGAGTTGGACTTATTTGGGCTCGGATTGAGTCAAATTTGGTGTTGTTGGGTTTGTATTTTCGAGTCATTCAGTTCGACTATAAGTTTACTGAAATTAGAGTTCAGATTGTCCCAATTTTTATTTTGAAAGTTTTCAACATTATTTTGCATCAAGATTCGTGCCCAATCAAGATAATTTTTAGCTCACATATCAGTTTCTCCCTATTTTTGGACGTCGAAGTTGCAAAAATCCAAAAATATGCATCGTAGCTCGTGATACAATTTTCAGGTGATTTGAAATTCGAATGTAGTCCAATTGTGAGCGTAGAGGTTTTGAATTGCTTTAAAAATGTCAAAATTGAGTTAGGGACATTAAAAAACAGTTCCAGGGACCCCATAAATGTCCGACTTAACATTTTTGAGACCAAAATCAAACCCTGAAATGAAAAGGGAAGGAACCTGCCGCCGGCTACTGCCGTGCATCACCACGCCTACGCCTCGCTCGCGTGAACGAGACCGCCAACCCGAGCATGGCCATCGCGACGGCCCGCTCAGGCCCGCCCGGTTGTCTGTCCAAGCATGTGTGCTGGCTTATGCACTAGTACCCAACTCGAGTTGGCCGTCAGCTGGTCCGCGTGGTCGTCTTGTGGTTGGCCAACAGTTTACTTAACTGCCGGCGATTTGATCAAATTTTTGTTTATATATATATATATATATATATATATATATATATATATATTTATTTATTTATATATTCTTTCTCTTTTTTTTTCTTTTTTCTTCTTTTAACATTTTCTCTTTTTTGCAAGAGAGAGAAAGAGAGTTTTTTTTTCTCTCCCATAATTTCCCCAACTTCTCCAACTTTCCCCTTACATATATAAATATCCTTCTAGGGGGTATGAAATTCTTGCACCTTATCTTTTCCCTCCATTCTTTCAATTGAGGCATTCCCATGGTTCTATAAAGGTCCAAGGCCCCTCTTTGTGCAATAAGGATCGTAGATCCCCCCTTCTCCCCCTAACGCCCTCCATCCATTCTTTCAATTGAGGCCTTTCCTTGGCCCTATATGGGTGGTATCCCTCGTCCAGGCACAAGGACCCTCTCTTTGCAAGAAATAATGGAGATCCCTCCTTTTTTTCCCTCAAGCTGAGGCATTCCCCTACTCCTATTCATATTTAGAGCCCCTCACTGAGTAGGAGTCTTCACCTTTTTCTTTGAGAGATCCTGCCGAGGTCTTATTTTAGTCAGTGGAAGTTTGGACGAAAGTCTAATGTCGAGAAGAATTTCGGTGATGAGTGGAAATTTGGATTTGGGGAGAGGTCTGATGAATATCTGGTGAGGGGCAGTATTCTGGCGTTAGGTAGAAGTGCGTCGAAAGTCCATTGACGGGTAGTAGTCCGACGAAGAGTATAAATTTAGTGTCGGATAGAAGCCTAATGAAAGTCTATTGATGGGCATAAGTCTATTGACATGCAGAAATTCAACATCAGGGAGAAGCCTGATGATATTTTGTCGATGGGTAGTAGTCCGACAACGAGTGAATAAGACCAACGACAGCCCGATGTTGGGTAGGAATTCAACGTCGAGTAGAAATCTAATGAGATTTTGATGTTGGACAAAAGTTCAATGTCAGGTAAAAATATGACGTCGGGTAGAAGTTTGACAAAAGTCCCACGATGGGTAAAAATCCAGCGATGAGAGGAAGTTCAGTGTCGGGCAGAAGATTAACAAGAGTATGTCGATGGGCAGTAGAGTATATTATAATAGAATATGTCAAAGATATACAAACTATCTGAGGTTGTATGTCATATCTGTTGCAAATCTATTTTTTATAGCTTATGTTTTGATGATTGACAAACACTGTTTCTCTTGGACTGCCTGTTGCTTCTAACTTTTCAGGAATCAAAGATCGGACGATCAAGAAGGAGCCAAGTTCAGGATTGCGTAGGTTTAGGGTTAAGTCAGTCTGTACATTTATTTTTTTCACCTTTTGAGTCTACTTGTAATGGTCAAAGAGACTGATGCTATGTAACCCTTCACACACACACTTGAGAGACTTAGAATTTCTGTTTTTACTCATATCGGCCATGACGATTTTGGAATTGGCCTGGACGATCAGCTTAAAACAGAATGTCTAATTAAGGATTCTTAATTAAGGCAGCCGACATTAACAGATCATCCTGGATGATACGTGTATCGGCCAGAACGATAAGCTCAAAACAGAAAGAAGTATCTGCCATAGTCAATTATGGTATATTGTATTTTTAAATTATCGGCCATGATGATCCGATGATCGGCCTGGACGATATTCACAAATTATGCCATAATTGTTCAGGAAATCAAAGGAGTAATTAAGGATGATTAATACGATCATAACATCCTGGACAATCGCAGGATCGGCCAGGACGATCCAGTTAAAAACCTTAAGTTACTTCAGGACGATCAATATCGGACAGCCCGTATCCAGGGCTATTGTCAGGACGATTTTCCTCTGATTTGAACTGATCGGCCAGGACGATCAAGCTAATTTTCAATCGTCCAACTTTGCATCCAAGGCTATGCTCTGGCCGATCTTCATTGATTTGTACTGATCGGCCAGGCCGATGTCCATATCGGCCTGGACGATATTGTTGGCAACTTGCAATTAATGAGCTCTTTTGAAGCTCTTCTATTTAAGAGCTCTTGTTCAACGTTTTTAAAGACCTTTGGCTGCTGCCTTGACCTGAGAAGACCTTGAGGAGAGAAAGAGAGAGAGAGGATCTTGTGAGGGGATTCACAAGGGTTGCTTCAAGGATCGCTCTGCTTCATCTTCATCTAGAGTTTCTCGTCCGTGAAAAGGTCGGTAGAGGTAAGGAGTTTGCTTTTGGTTTTGGTTCTCTGCCAGCTTCAGGAGGAAGCAAAAGGAGGAAGGTTCTCTGCTTTGCCGGGGTGGCAAAAAGAAGGTTCTTGTGAGGGCTTCTTTGCCTAGCTGTGGGGGCTAAAGGAGAGTCACATTTTGTAGTGCAATACTTAGAGGGTACCTCCAAGGAGTGGACGTAGGTCGAGTCGACCGAACCACTATAAATTTTTGTGTTCCTTTTCTTGCTTCCGCGCTTTTAAATTCCGTATTTATTTTTTGAGGTGTGACTTGGTTTATGCAATTTTCTTTCTTTGTGAAAATAGTTTTTAAAATACCAATTCACCCCCCCTCTTGGTTAGCTTGGGACTATGTTCATAGGGCCTAACATCCCTAACGAACTTTCAAGTGGTATCAGAGCGGGATTCGAAAATTAAAGTTTGAAAACTTTTTGAATTTGATCCATGGCTAACATTGGGAATCGTAACACTACGGAAGGATATTCCATTACCCGACCTCCCCTGTTCGATAACCTACCTTTTGATTTTTGGAAAACATGCATGTCAAATTTTTTATAATCTACTGACTATCGCATGTGGATGCTTATTCAAGAAGGTTATTCTCCACCTTCTCGTGAAATTAATGGATTTAAAACTGAAGTTGCTTTTACTAAATGGACTTTTGATGAACGAGATTTAGCTCAATTAAATGCAAAATGTTTGAACTATTTTTTTTGTGCTTTGAAATCTGAAGATTACATGCGTGTTTCAACTTGCAAAACTGGTAAAGAAATTTGGGATAAATTGTGCATCACTTATGAAGGTACTAATGAAGTTAAACAAACCCGTTTGAACTTTCTCTTGCATGACTACAAACTTTTTCGTATGAAACCTCATGAATCAATTTCTGACATGTACACTAGGTTTACTCAGATAGTTACTTCATTGCATGCACTAGGAAAGGAACTTTCTAATTATGAAAAAGTTAACAAGATCTTGAGATGCTTGCCTTCGTCTTATGATGCAAAAATTACTGCCATCACTGAATTTAAAGATTTGAACACCTATTCTATTGATAACTTGCTTGGCTCACTCATTGCTTACGAGCAAGGGGTGAATCAAAGAAATCTTGATACAGGTGAGAAGAAAAAGGAGAAAATAATTGCATTGAAGGCGCACAAATCGGATTCTGAATCTTCCGGGTCTGAAAGCAATGAAGTTTCCTTCATCACAAGGCAATTCAAAAGCTTTCTAAGGAAGAAACAAAAGCATCATCAAAGTTGGAGAAAAGGTAAGGATCATAAACATATTAAAGGATCTTCTGATGTTGTTTGTTTTGAATGCAGGAAACCTGGACATGTGAGAGCCGATTGTCCTATATTTCAAGATCATTCAAGAAAAGAAAAGGAAAAAGGTGAGGAGAAAGCTAAGTCTAGGAAGGAGAAGAAGAAAATCCAAAGAGGTTTCTGGGCAGAATCTGGTACTGATTCCTCTGAGACTGAACCATAGGAAGAGACTACAAACTTGTGTTTCATGGGAGAAAATCAAAGTGATGAGGAGGAGGTATGTAAACCAACCTATGATGAATTGTTTGAAATTTGTGAAAAAATCCATACATCATACAAAAAACTTAAGAAAACTCATGCTAGCCTAAAATTAGAACATTCAAATCTACAAAAAGAGCATGAAGTTTTTCTCAAAGATCATGCAACGATTGATTCAAATTACATGGCTCTTCTTGATGAATTTGATGAGTTAAACAAGAAGCATTTGGAATTAGTTGATGAAGGTAATGCATTAAAAGCTTCACACACCTCACTTAAGGATGATCTTAAGAAATCTAAAGAGATTGAGAAAAATTTGAGGATTGAGAATGATGCATTAAAAAGAACTAACTTGAGGATTCAAAATGATTTGGAAACATGTAAGAAAGCTAGGATGACACGAACTACTAATCAAAAGCCAGAACCTAGGAAGAGCCATTTTTACCCAAACCATTTAAGAAAACCTTTTCCTGGAGTTCAATGTTTTTCTTGTGGCATGCTAGGACACATCTCACACACTTGCACAGTTCACCGTAGTACACATTGGGTGTGGAGACCTAAGATGCATGATTCAAAGCATACCACATATGCATTGCACTCTACATTTCCTAAGAAGGAGCCCAAACCTGTTTGGGTTCCTAAATCTGACTGTTGCTGAGTTTTGCAGGTGTGCTCTCACCAAAGACCTCGTGGGAGCATAAGATAACTGGACATAAGGAGGCTTGCAGCTCAAAATTGCTTAAATCCGTGCTTTATCACTTGCTTGAAATCTTTAGTTTTTGTGTGTCTTTTATTTTATTTTTTTGTGCTAGTTTTTGTGCTCACTTTGTGTTCTTTTTAGTTTGCTTTATTATTTTATTTTATGTGTTTTGTTTTTCACATTGTTCTTTATTTTTGGCCTTCCATGTGATGAAACTTTTCAAGCTTTTAAATATTGGAGTTTTGGAGATAGGGTTTAGCTTTTCTAAATTGGTTAAAGGGCGTAAACTATTGATGTTTTCCCTTCTTCTAACTTTGTTTAGTGGCATGATTTTCTTCTCTAAAATAAAAGTCTAAACTCAATTTAACCAATGGCTTTTTATTTAAGATCTTTTTCTTATCTTGCTACATTAAATTATCTTATGCATAATAGCCAAAATTCTTAGATATCATTCAAGCTTTTGAAATCTTGCCTTTGCATTTATCACGTGATTTTGATTTTGTGTTGTGGATTGTTCTTCCATATGTTAGAGAGAGAGCTCCTATTCTCTAATATTTGGAGGATATACTCACAACTAAGTCTTTTTCTTTAAGGGTATATTAAAGAGTTTTTAGCTTGCAAGAGTTAAAAAGGGATGAGGCCAATGAAGCTAAATTGAAAAGAAAACTATATACACAAATGTGTATCAAAAATCAAAAGATGCTCAAAGAGCCAATCAAAGTGACAAGAGGCATAAACTGAGCCCACTAAATGCAAGCTATCCTCTCTTTGGTAAAACTCTTAAAACTTAAAAAACTCATTGATTATGTGATACTTTCAAAGACTTGATTTCAATTTCCATGATTGAGAAAAATTACTTTGATTTATTATTTATGAGATATTTTAGTTGTAAACGAGGCTTGAATGGATCTTCTTATCCTATTTAGTTACTCTGAGTTAGATTTGTGTTTTCTAAAAGAATTTTGTACCCTGAAGGATGTCCGATCTAGGGTTAACAGAATCAGTTTTTTCTACCTTCTTCTGATTGGGATTTGTTAAACTTCTTGATCTCTTGAAACTTTAAAAGTTTAATGTTTGAAAAGAATTCTCATATGATGCCTTCATAAAAAAAAAAGAAAAATTAAAATTCAAAAATATTCGGTGTTTGATTTTCATTGTGTTATTTTTATTTTTCTGTATCTTTGACTATTTTTTTTGTTTTATTTTTGAGGGTCTTGATCATCACCATTCTTCTCTTAATTTCAATTTCTAGTCACATCGGCCTGGCCTATAATTTTATCGTCCTGGACGATGTGACAAATCTTCTTCAAAAATCCATCTGCTAAACTTTTCTGTGATTAATATTTCTCATCGTCCTGGACGATACTAGATCAGCCTGGACGATTTGATCGAACTCATGGTGATAGACCTGGCCGATAGTATATTTGTCTGGCCGGGCCGATCCACTGTTCGTCTTGGACGATACACGTGGCAAGCATTTTAAACGTTTTAACATCGGCCGGTACGATCAATTATTGTGCATCATCCTGGACGATACACCTAATCGGCCCGGACAATCTGCTTTTTCAACGGTCGTCCGGATTGACTCCTCGGGCTGATAGCCTGTGTCTAATCGGCCTGGCCGATATCTGATCAGCTCCGATGATTGGACCACCTTTTTGACCAATCGGCCTGTACGTAATTATTGAAACATATCGGCCTGGACGATTCTGCGATCGGCCAGGACGATATGGCCGTTTCTTTAAATTCAGGCCATTCCAGCCATGGTTTTTCACTTCCAACCCTTTCTCCTCTTGTGTTTTTTTGCTCAGTGCTCTCAATGGCTGGTGGGAAACGCGCCCGACAGACCTCTGGGAGTTCCTCGAGGGCAAGGTTTGACCCTTATTTCCGGGAAGCAAAAGATGAAGCCGCCTATCATCGCTACAAAGAGTGTGGAATTACTGTCTCCAGAATCATCAATTCTGTCCACATCTCTTACCCGGTAATGGATCTTTTTGCTCACACCTCCCTTTGCTTCATTTTATCTCTTGCCTTCCCTTTCAATTCAGAATTTCTTCAAGAATTTTTCGTAAACCTTCGCATCAACTCTACCTTCACAGCCCTGACCTCCTATGTGAATCGACGCTCTGTCGAATTCACATATTAGGATTGTGTTGATCTTTTACAGCTATCCACCACCGGGGATAAGCTGCACATAATCGCCACTGACCCTGATCTTGACTGGTCCACGGCGAATCACTTTCTTCGCCAGACCAATATACCTTACCATATTGGAGAGACTAGCTCTTTAGTCAGAGATGCTAGGACAATCCAACATGTCCTTCGCACCTCCGTCATTCCAAATGCCGGCGGCCAAGTCCACATCACCCCTCTACTTTCCCTCACTACCTTCTACATCATGACTCATAGGGAATTCAACACTGTGGACCTAATTTTTTGATACATTGATCACCTAACCACAATTCGCAATCCAGGCCACAAAAGGAAACCAAATCTAGCCTTAGGACACATCATAGCCTATGTTCTTGAAACTAAATACCAACTTCAATATCCTATTCCACCAAACCTCCCAACTCCCTTCTACTCAAACAATTCCTTCAGCACCCTTCACAGTACTCATCTCCACCCTGAGGAACCTCGGGGGGCTAGAGAGGAGGAGGCTCCCGCTCCAGCTCCCTTTCCTGACCCTGCTCCTCTCCACCAGTACTCACCGGTTGATCAGTTGATTGAGAGATTTGATCATTGGGAGACCCGGTTTGATGCCTATGTTGCTACATAGGGTCAGCAACACTCTGAGGACATTGCCTGTTACGAGCATCACCGTGCTAAGGATTTAGCCCGATTTGACAGTTTCCTTACTCACCAGCATCAGCAACATGACCAGGACATCGCATGGTTCAATGCTCAGATTACCACTCTTGCCGGTTACTTTCAGCAGCCACCTCCACAACCTCCATCTGATGATCAGGATCCCTCGTTCTTTTAGTCTATGCTTTGTGTTGTTTGTTTCTTTTTTTTTGTAGTTTGCTTGTTAGTCTTTTGTGATTTTTTGTTGTTTTTGGACCCTCTTTTTGTGATGACAAAAGGGGGAGTAGGACAGGGTGTGTGTGTAGAAAAAAAACTGTTGAAACTTTGATTTTCTAATAAACTTGTGTTTTTGTTTAATTTTTTCCTACTTGTGTTTGCCATCATCAAAAAGGAGGAGATTGTTGCAAATCTATTTTTTATAGCTTATGTTTTGATGATTGACAAACACTGTTTCTCTTGGACTGCCTGTTGCTTCTAACTTTTCAGGAATCAAAGATCGGACGATCAAGAAGGAGCCAAGTTCAGGATTGCGTAGGTTTAGGGTTGAGTCAGTCTGTATGTTTATTTTTTCACCTTTTGAGTCTACTTGTAATGGTCAAAGAGACTGATGCTATGTAACCCTTCACACACACACTTGAGAGACTTAGAATTTCTGTTTTTACTCATATCGGCCAGGACGATTTTGGAATCGACCTGGACGATCAGCTTAAAACAGAAAGTCTAATTAAGGATTCTTAATTAAGGCAGCCGACATTAACAGATCATCCTGGACGATACGTGTATCGGCCAGGACGATAAGCTCAAAATAGAAACAAGTAGCCGCCATAGTCAATTATGGTATACTGTATTTTTAAATTATCGGCCAGGACGATCCGAGGATCGGCCTGGACAATATTCACAAATTATGCCATAATTATTCAGGAAATCAAGGGAGTAATTAAGGATGATTGATACGATCATATCATCCTAGACGATCGCAAGATCGTCCAGGACGATCCAGTCAAAAACCTTAAGTTACTTCAGGACGATCAATATCGGACAGCCCGTATCCAGGGCTATTGTCAGGATGATTTTCCTCTGATTTGAACTGATTAGCCAGGACGATCAAGCCAATTTTCAATCGTCCAGCTTTGCATCCAGGGCTATGCTCTGGCCAATCTTCATTGATTTGTACTGATCGGCCAGGCCGATGTCCATATCGGCCTGGACGATATTGTCGGCAACTTGCAATTAATGAGCTCTTTTGAAGCTCTTCTATTTAAGAGCTCTTGTTCAATGTTTTTAAAGACCTTTGGCTGCTGCCTTGACCTGAGAAGACCTTGAGGAGAGAAAGAGAGAGAGGAGAGAGAGAGGATCTTATGAGGGGGAGCTTGTGAGGGGATTCACAAGGGTTGCTTCAAGAATCGCTCTGCTACATCTTCGTCTAGAGTTTCTCATCCGTGGAAAGGTCGGTAAAGGTAAGGAGTTTGCTTTTTGTTCTCTGCCAGCTTCAGGAGGAAGCAAAAGGAGGAAGGTTCTCTGCCTTGCCGGGGTGGCAAATAGGAGGTTCTTGTGAGGGCTTCTCCGCCTAGCCGTGGGGGCTAAAGAAGAGTCACGTTTTGTAGTGCAATACTTGGAGGGTGCCTCCAAGGAGTGGACGTAGGTCGAGTTGACCGAACCACTATAAATTTCTGTGTTCCTTTTCTTTCTTTCGCGCTTTTAAATTGCGCATTTATTTTTTGTGGTGTGATTTGGTTTATGCAATTTTCTTTCTTTGTGAAAATAGTTTTTAAAATACCAATTCACCCCCCTCTTGGTTATCTTGGTACTAAGTTCATAGGGCCTAACATCCCTAACGAACTTTCAATATCCCTTGCTCGATGACGTTAACCCATATAGATGAAGTCAAGAGATTCCATCAAAGATGTGTGACATATCTAAAGTTGTATATCAGAAACCTTTCTCAATGACGTTAACCTGTGTGGAATAGGTCGAGAGAATCCACTAAAGAAGTGTGACCTATTCAAGATTATATGTCAGAGCCCTGCTCGATGACGTTAACCTATGTGAAAGAGGTCAAAAAATTAACCAAGGATGTAATACCTATCCATTGTTATATGTCAGAATATTGCTTGATGGTGTTAACTTGTGTGAAAGAGGTCGAGAGAATCCACCAAGGATGTAAGACCTATCCGAGGTTTTATGTCAGAGCCCTGCTCGATGATGTTAACTTGTGTGGAAGAGATTCCACCAAGGATGTAAGACCTATTCGAGGTTATATGTCAGAGCCCTGCTCAATGAAGTTAACCTGTGTGAAAGAGGTCGAGAGAATCCACCAATGATGTAAGACCTATCCGAGGTTATATGTTAGAGCCCTGCTCGATTACATTAATCTGTATGGAAGAGGTCAAGAGAATCCACTAAGGATGTGAGACCTATCCAAGGTTGTATGTTAAAGCGCTACTCGATGATGTTAACTTGTATGGAAGAGGTCGAGAGAATTCCCATGTAATTGATCATCCAGTGATTGAGACACAATAAAGATTGTGCATTTCTCAAATCAATGATAATGAGATTATATCCATCGGTAGTTTTTATTGTCATTTTTTAAACAATGGGACAATATAAGAATGAACTAAACAACATATTACTATTTTATGTAATATAATAAGTCCTCCCTAGTATGGCTTTGGGATATATAAATTACACTGTACTCAACACATAAGATATACATATGGGGACAACACAATATTTAACTTAGAAGAAAACACTAGGGATATCAAAGTGACACCCTATTTAATATAAAAGAGATATGTGAAATAATATAAGTACTATTACTAACACAAATGCATGAAGTGCACGATCATTTAATCTCACCAATCATTTGAATATTATTTAACAGTTATTTTTCATATTGTTGATTTAGCGCCCAGTAGGACTAGCTTCATCCCGAGCAAGTGGGTTTTTGATGAATTTCTAAAGATACCCTTGTCATATTAGCCTCTCAATTTCATCTTTGAGTTATTTACAAGCTTCAGTAATGTGCCCACGACTATGGTGGAAATGATAGTATCGATCCTGATTTCTTGTATTAGGCTTTAAAGGATTAGGCCACTTAATATTTTCTTGGTCTCGAATGGCCATCAGTACATTGGTTCAAGGTGTGTTAAGAGGTGTATACTCTTCTTCTTGTCAAAACTCCTGTCGTGGCAATGGAGGTCTAGGAGGAAGGTTATTCTTCCATTGTTTCTTTTGCTTTGAGAATGAGTTATCCATTGTAGGAGCATTTTTGTGCTTTCCGGAAGGTTGGTCAAACAGCTTCTTGTGGGCATTGATAGCTTTATTTGTTGATATTTATTCCTCCACATGATGGATGAAGTCAACATATGAAGGACCTATGTTTCGTATATGTGTTGAGAAAAAGAGACCAGGACGAAGGCCTCCAAGGAAAACGCCTCTTAGCAATTCAGGATCTACTCCTGGAATTTGTTGAGCTTCCGTAGAAAATCACTGAAAATACTCGTTAAGTGATTCTCTTTCATTTTGGCAAATTCCAGAAAGGTGGGAAGAGTCTCTAACCATCCTCCAATTGGCAACAAATTGTTCAACAAATATTTTGGCTAATTTGATGAATATTGGAATGGATCCAGCGAGGAGTGAATACAACCATATTTGATCTTACCCTTTGAGGGTAGCTGGAAAGACCTGGCATAAGGGTGAATTAGAGGCTCGCTGGATGTGCATTATGGTCATATAGTGATTAATATATTCATATGGGTCAGATGTGCCATCATATGAATCAAAACTCGATAGTTTGAATCTTACTGAATGGGGTGTTAAAAGATGGTTTCAATCAGGGGTGATGACTCTTGAAAGTCCCGTTGATGAAGAGTTTGTCTTATATCTTCTGTGGGGAACTCTTATCAGACTAATCTTTATAATTCATGCCGTAGGGCATTACGAGGGAGTTCAGCAATACACTGTCGGGCTGACTCCTTGGGGATGTTCAGAGGAATGCAAGGTTGGCGACCTGCATGCGAAGGATGGGTCAATCTTGTTGTGTCAGCAAGCTCATTTTCTTGATGTGTTGGAGGATGCATTCTTAGTGGAGGAAGGGGAACTTCACCATGAAAATATTTAGGTTGAACATCTTCGAGCCATGATGGGTCTCGTAGGAGAAGAATATCTTCTTGAGGTGTTAGTGGTTGGCGACCTGCATGCTAAGGATGGGTCGAGCTTATTGTGTTAGCAAGCTCATTTTCTTTATGTGTTGGAGAACGCATTCTTAGTGGAGGAAGGGGAACTTCACCATGAAGATATTTAGGTTGAACATCTTTGAGCCATGATGGGTCTCGCAGGAGAAGAATATCTTCTTGAGGTGTTAGTGGTGATCGTCAAATCTCTCGTAGAAGTTGAAGGATCTCATTATGAGATTCTTCTATCTTTCTAATGCGGTCTTCCAGGGAAGGCCCTGAAGTTCCTTCTCCAGTAGCATTATGCCCCCTAGGATAAAGAGAGGCGGATTCCTTGCGTCCCTAGTTCCTGGAAGGATTTCTGGATTGGTGTGAGTTGGAGCAGGAGGCTTCCAAGATGCGATTGCTATGCTTGTTGGCCATTAGAGTAGTGCTTAGGATAATAGGATTGAGATTCCCGCAGACGGTCCCAAACTAATGCTGGCTAGAATATACATAGCGATAGAGTTATAATTCTATGTCTTAGCGTTACGTGGATATCCAGCTCACACACAGAGAACATAATATTTTTTACGTGGAAAACCCGGGAAAGGGAAAAAACTACGGGGCCTAGCCCACTTGAAAAGGTTTCACTAGAAATTGAGTTGAGTATAGTGGGTTGACTTTTCCTTGAGGACGATAAGATTAAAAATTTTAATCGTATAGTTGAAGTCTAGTGTTAAATCTTGCATCACATGAAACTTGGGGCGTCAGTTAGTATTTCGATAGTGACTTGGAAGAATTCTGGCATCAATTGATGGTCTAGCAAAGTTTAGGGTCTTAAGTGTTGGTCTGGCAGAATTTCAAGCCCTTAGGTGGTGTTTGAGCAAAGGTGATGGTCTGACAAAGGCGAGGGCCTCACATTGTGGTCCAGCGAAGCTGAGGGCCTCAGGTTGCTGTCTGACGAAGGCGAGGGCCTTAGGTGGAGGTCTGGTGAAGGTGAGAGCCTCAGGTGGTGGTCCGGCGAAGGAGAGGGCCTCTGGTGGTGGTATGGCGATAGCGAGGGCCTCAAGTAGTGGTCCGGCAAAGGCGAGGGCCTCAAGTGGTGATCTAGCAAAACTCCGGTGATGGTCTGACGAAACTCCGGCTGTGGTCGAGGAGGAGCTTATATGATACATTTCTATGCAAGAACAAAGGTATACATTCCTAAAGTTAACTAGTGAATCATATTACTAAGAGTTTTTTGGTTGCAAGCAAAAGAAGTGTAATGTATTCTAAACATAGGAGATTAGAGAATAATGATGTTTGGTTTGAAGTAAAAAAATTCAGTGAAAAATTTTGGTGCATTTACAAATTACATCTTTTTTTTTTTGGGTATATTTGGATTTCCACATATTTGAGCTAGTTCCAAATACACAAAAAATATATTATAATTGATGTTGCCCTCCACCATCATCGGAAGTCACCAACCATCCCTATCGCTGACCACCACTATCGCTAGTAACCCCTTGACAGTCCGCCGTCAGTATGGGCCACAACTGCCGACCTTTTGCTACTGCTTGCAGCTCGCCACTACTGCTGTCATCGTCACTTTCCACCCATCACCATTTCCACCTCCGGTCACTGACCACTACCATCGTGGCCAACCACCACTATCATATACCTCTACTGAGCACCGCTACCCATTTTTGTTGTCGGGCACCATTGCCGCCAATGATTCAACAACATTAAATAAGTATGAAGATTTATGGGTTATGATGTAAAATATATGTTTCATCAACGAAATATAGTTTTTCATGTATATCCAACAAATTCTTATCATTTTTTACTAACAAAATTATAAGAAATTTCTTTTTGGTATTATCGTGCATAAACTCAAATTAGAAGACTCATTACTTCTTAAAGAACTTGAACTTCTCCCACACAATTTCTTTATTTCAATAACCCAAACTTGAAAGTGGTCTCTAAATTCTAATACAATGGAGAAGATAAAGAAATGATGAATAGTACTAGGGGTCTCAAAATTTGATCTCACCCGAAAAATAACCCAGAGCTGTCTCAGAAAATTTCAGGTTTGGATCAAATCGTTTGACTTGATTCATTATAATTGTAATTTTTTAAGGCTATGGTTTAATGAGAGGAATGACAGGCAGTATCAACGGATGACAAAACTTGTTGTCTCAAATATCTAAGATGGAAATAGATGGCATTTCTAGTGATAACGGAAGCCCCGTGTAGATTATCAATGTCCATTGCCTCATCCCAAGCTACGTTGTTTCTTCTTGGGAGGATTCCTTACTATCTAATAGTTTCTCTAGTTCCAAGAGGTCAAAAGTTATTATTGGCCTGAACCAAATATAGCTACATGTACTTCATATCTCTCTCTCTTCCTCAATATGCATGTGGTCTCACTATTCTCAAAACTTTCCCATTTTTGAATCAAAAAGGGTCCATGGGTTTGATCGGGTCAACCCGGTAACCCGTGTAGGTTAGGTTTGGGTTGAAATACCTGATTTGTTTGTAAAAATGAGTCAGGTTAGGGTCAACCCATTTAAACATGGGTTAACTTGTGTTTTATACAAACCAGACCCTCATACATATTTTGGTACCCCTAAATAACACTTACGAGGTAAAGGAGATGGTGCAGGCATGCTACATAAGCCATGGCTAAAGGCAAAGGAGGCACAGCAACATAATAGCATAATCTTGGCTTGAGGTGAATGAGGTGTCCGTGGGTACTGGGACGAAGCAACGAAAGAGCCCTAAATTGAAATTACGTTCATTTTAATTCAAATAAAAAAAGGTAAATTGATGCATTCCTTTTACACTCAGCAAATCAACCCCAAAACATTCCTTTTACACTTCATTCCTTTTTCAGTTAATGAAAGAGGCCCAAATTTATGTGAGAAAAAGAGAAAGAATTATAATTTATAATATTATATATCATTATTTAGAAATTCAATTATATGACATTTAAATAATAATCCACTCAAACTCTTGATGCACATCAAAATGAGGTTTGATTTGAGCCTAGATAGGCTCATTTGACAGTTCTCGATGATAAAAAAACACTTGTGCAGTATTTTTTGTAAAAGAAAATCCTGATGAAAAATTTCCATGCTAAATCTCATACCATAAAGAGCTTGCACACATGGAACTGTGTGAACATGTGAGAAATCACCATCGTGCTCATTGCTTGTATCCACATACATAATTTAACTCTTAGAATCCAGTGATCCAAAATTGATGATGGTTTAGGGCATCCTTGAGCTATGCAAACTTACCATCCTAATCCTTTCATTGACCTAAAATCATTTAAACTATATATAATGAGTAAAATAATTCAATATGTCACTAAAGTCTTATAATTGAACTCAAAACACGATAAAGAAGCAGTATGCATTGTTTGATTGAAAAAGTAAAGTTTGAAAAAGATTATTTTTTGGAAGAATTTAATTTCTAAAATTTTAGTTTTAAAATTGAATGCGTCATTATGAATAATATATCACCTCAGGAGGCAAGGATACTATTCTTTAATCGGTTCATATTATAAAACTTTGAATTCATCCATATTATTATAGTTCAACTAAAAGAAGAAAAACATACGTCCCGTAGGGTCAAAGTGATGTTTGATCGAGTGCTTAGCTATAATAATATGGATAAAGGATCATTAACATTAGAATCAAGGTCAGGATAATATAATGATATATTTTCCTAAGAAAAGAAGATACCCTTTTTCATCAATCATTTAAATATGATGATAATGATCATTGATCTTGATTTTCTCAAAGATAATTAAATGAATTTTGAGAAAATTTTTTTTTAAAAATTGATCTAAGTTCTAAATCTCCTATGTTGCAACTCGAGCTTTTGAGTTTATATTTTTTATGATATTAAATATTATGCATCACTTTCTGTGCTACCTGTATTTACAATATATTTGTGTTTACTAACTTTTTAGGATTACAATGCACCTTACAAGACTCAAGTTTTGGCAGAACACATTCTATTTATAATTTTCATTATTGTATTTTTTGTTCTATGCTTGTTTGTAACCTTGCTCACTTATTTCTAGTTTAGAGTTCTCTATTTTTGGTCACATCGTCTAGGGTGATTCATTAATCGGCCTAGACGATCATTTAAAAATAGAAACCCTAATTAGGGCATCCTAGTTAAGGCAATTATCTTTAAGCACATCATCCTGACTGATATTTTATTCAAAAATAATCAGCTGCCAGATCAATTTAGGTATTATTTATTTTGGGATATCATCTAGGACATCATCCTAGACGATGCAACACAATTATCCCTAAATTAATTTGATAATTAAGAAAAGTAATTAAGGCTTAATTGATACAATCACATCATCCTGAATGATCACAGGATCAGTCGGGACAATCAGTTCAAAAACCTTAGTTTTCCTAGACGATCACATATCGCACAGATTCTATTCAGGGCGAAGCTCTAGATGATATGTGCTGATTTGAACTAATCGTACAGGATGATATAATATTGGCCTGGACGATATGAACAAAAACCTTCTTATCGTCCCAAATCGTTCTAGCTGATTGAGCTTATTTTTTACTAATCGTACATAATGATATTTCTATCCTCCTGGATGATAATGTCAATTTGTTGCAATTAAGAGCTCATTTGGAGCTCTTCTATTTAATCTTTTACAAGAGACTTTGTAAGTATCTTTGGCAACCATTAAAGCTTCATTCTTCTGAAGGAAACTTGAAGAGAGAGCTTGAAAGGGAGAGAAGAAAGGGTGGAGTTTGAGAGAGGGAGAAGATCCTTGGAGGGGGTTTCAAGGGAGTGTGGAGGGGGTTCCACACGGTTTCTCCAGTGAGGTTGAACCTTAGTACCATTGGATTCAAAGCTCATCTTGAGGGAAGTTTTGGGAAGAAGAAGATCTCTTTGATGTCAAAGAGCTCGATTACTCTGCCACATTGGGGAAGGTGGAAGTGATTTTATAAGGGTTTCTCCACCTTGCTGTGGGGGCTAAAGAAGAGATATTGTGGTTTATGCAATACTCGAAGGGTGCCTCCGAGGAGTGGACGTAGGTCAAGATTTGATCAAACCACTATAAATCTAGTGTGTTCTTTCTTTTTATTGCTTCTGCATTTAATTTTTGCACCTTGATTTCTATGGTGAATCTTGGTTTTGGATGTGATAGTGTTTTTAGTTAAAGAAGTTTTAATATTTAATTCACCCCCCTTATAATTAGCCTTGGAACCTGTTCATAAGAGCTTAACATCCCTAACGAACTTTCTAGTGCCATCAGAGGACTTTTAAGTGGTATCAGGGCGGGATTCATAAAAATGAGTTTTTGAAAACTTTTGAATTTTGATTCATGACTAATTTTTATAATCTTAATATTGCAGAAGGATATTCAATCACATGACCACTTTATTTAAAAATATTACTTTTGATTTTTATAAAATTTGCATGTTTATTTTCTTGCAATTAATTGATTACCGAATAAGGCAAATGATTTTAACGTGTTATGTTGTACCGTCACGTGTAATAAATAAAATTAAAAATGATATTCCTTTTAATCAATGGAGTAGGGAAGAATAAATCAATGCTTAATTAAATTATAAATCATTAAACTATTTTTTCTGTGCTTTAAATTTTGAAGATTGTATGTTTGTTTCCACGTGCACTACTGACAAAAAAATTTGGGATAAGTTACACATTATATAAGAAGGCTTTAGTGAAATCAAGCAATCCAGGTTGAATACTTAAATCATAATTATGAACTATTTTGCATCAAATCTTATGAGATGATCTTAGACATGTATAATAGATTTATTCAAATTGTGACATCATTATAAGTTTTAGGTAAATAATTTTCAAATTTTGAAAAAGTCAATAAAATTCTACGTTGTCTACTTAATAAGTTTGATGCCAAAGTTGTTGCTATTTGGAAATCAAAAATTTGAATGAATATTCTATTGATAATTTGATTGGCTCACTCTTTACCTGGGAGCAAAGTTTGGGCCAAAGAATTTTGGATGCAGGAGAGATGATAGTGCTAAATGCTAAAAACATGGAGAAAAGTGGCTTAGTTGGTGACGAAAGTGATGAATTATCAAGCAAATTAAAAAGCTCACCAAAGCATAAGCATCAACAAAAGTGGAACAAACATAAAAATAATAAGAATGTTAAGATTTCTTCTGACGTTGTTTGCTTTGGATGTAGGAAGTCTGGACATATGAAAAATCAGTACCTTAATTTGAGAACTCTTCTTATAAAAGAAAAGGGTAATGCTAAGCAAATAGTAAAAAGGGTAAATAATGAAAAGCAAAAAATCTGCTAGGCAGTCCTTGCTTCTGAATCATCAGATCAAGAGTAAGATTATGCTTAAATCCTTATTTATGTGTTTATTTATTTGTGTATGCATGTTATTTATCGTTATATTTTCATTTATTTTCTGTATTTTCTTTATGTTTATTTATTTATTTATTTATTTTTTGTTCTTTATTTTATGTTATAATTTTAAATTTGTCTTTACTTTTTCTTTTTGTGAAGTTCTTTCTAATCAACACACACATTTCACATTTCTAAAAATAAAAACCTACCTCTTATTTTTCTTGAATTCTTATGTAAGTTGTGCTTGACTTCTCTAAAAATAGTCAAAGGAAGGAAACTCATGATTTTGTCTCTCTATCTTTTTTCTTAAAGAGGTTATTTGACTTTTAATTCAAAATTTTCATCATATTATAAATTGGATTTTGAAACTAATCTTTTTCATCTCTCTATATTTTATTTATTGTATAGAGATCTTTTGCAAGTTGTTGAATCTACCTCATAATTTTTTTAATCAAGAAGTTAGTTTTACAAATAGAATGAGTTTACTTTTTTTTTTTTTAATTTAAAAAATTTAGCATATTAAAAAAACATCAATGATGCCAAATCAAAAGATGTGCAATGATGCCAAAATTGAGAAAGATACACAAAGTGTTTAAAAATTAAAAGATGCACAAAGTGTGCCAATCAAATTTTCAAGAGGCATAAAATGAGCCCATAAAAATTAATGCTTACCTTTCTTGTACTTCTTAAAGCTTAAGAAAACCCTTAATATTTTTTATTCTTGAGCTTGAAAATCAAGATTCATAATTCACCAATTTTTGCATTAATCATCTATTTGATATGTTTTATGAAAGAAGTTTTGAAAAAATTAGTATTTCTTTTTCTAATTTATTCCTTAATTTAGATATTGGATTAAAAAGTTTTTGAGCCTTTAAAAGAACTTAAGCTTGGATTAATGATTTCTGAATTTCTAACCTTTTCTGGATTATGCAATGTCAATCCATTATTTACTAAGTTTTATAAAATCAAGAGGTAACTTTCTCATTTTTAAAGTCTTTTTGATCAGGGTTCATTTTGTTTGTTTGTGCCCCTTCTCTTTTTGATAATGTCAAAGGGGGAGAACTTACTGTTGTATTTGTATCATGTTGTAACTTCTTTTCAAAAAAATTAAAAATAATAAAAATTTTATCTTCTCCTATTTTTAAATTTTTTTTCTGGTGAGGGGGAGATTAGGAGATAATGTTTTCAATTTTACAAATTCAACCAATAATATTTGTGATCATTAAAAAAGGGGAGATTGTTACAACTCGAGCTTATGAGTTTATATGTTTGATGATAACAAATATTATGGCTCACTTTTTATTGTCTACCTATATTTATAATATATTTGTGTTTACTAACTTTTCAGGATTACAATACATCTTATAAGGCTCAAGTTTTGGCAGACATGTTTTATTTATAATTTTCGTTATTATATTTTTTGTTCTATGCTTGCTTGTAACCTTGCTCACTTATTTCTAGTTTAGAGTTCTTTGTTTTTGATTACATCATCTGGGACTTTCTATTAATCAGCCTGGACGATCAGTTAAAATAAAAAACCTAATTAGGGCATCCTGGTTAAGGCATCCATCTTTAAGCACATCATCTTGGACGATCTTTGTATCGACCGGGATAATAGGATCAATTTAGAAAGAATCAGCCGCCAGATCTATTTAGGTATTATTTATTTTTGGATATCATCCACGACATCATCCTGGATGATGAAACACAATTATTCCTAAATTAATATGATAATTAAGGAGTAATTAAGGCTTAATTGATACGATCACATCATACTGGATGATTGTAGGATCGGCCGAGACGATCAGTTCAAAAACCTTAGTTGTTCTTAGATGATCACATATCGGATAGCTTCTATTCAGGGTGATGCTCTAGACGATATATGTTGATTTGAACTAATTGTACATGACGATATAATATCGGCCTGGACGATATGAATAAAAACCTTATGATCATCCCAAATTGTGTTGACTAATTGAGCTTATTTTATATTGATCGTACATGATGATATTTATATCATCCTGGATGATAATGTCAGTTTATTGTAATTAAGAGCTCATTCGGAGCTCTTATATTTAAGCTTTGACAAGGGACTTTGTAAGTGTCTTTTGGAGCCATTGAAGCTTCATTCTTCTGGAGGAAACTTGAAGAGAGAGCTTAAAAGGGAGAGAGGAAAGGGTGGAGTTTGAGAGAGGGAGAAGATCTTTGGAGGGGGTTTCAAAGGAGTGTGGAGCAGTTTCCATACGATTGCTTCGGCGAGCTTGCACCTTAGTACCGTCGGATTCAAGGCTCATTTTGATAGAAGTTTTGAGAAGAATATGATCTCTTTGGTGTCAAAGGGTCCGGCTACTCCGCCGCACCGAGGAAGGTAGAAGTGATTTTGTAAGGGATTCTCTGCTTTTCTGTGGGGAAAAAGGAGAGATACTATGGTTAGTGCAATATTCGAAGGGTGCCTCTGAGGAGTGGACGTAAGACAAGATTTGACCAAAAAATAATAAATCTGGTGTGTTCTTTCATTTTATTGCTTCCACATTTAATTTATGCACTTTGATTTCTATGGTGAATCTTGGTTTTGGATGTGATTGTATTTTTAGTTAAAGAAGTTTTAATATCCAATTCACTCCCCCCCTCTTGGTTAGCCTTGGGACCAGTTCATACGGGCTTAACATCGCTAACGAGCTTTTTAGTGCCATCAGGGAACTTTTAAGTGGTATTAGAGCGGGATTCATAAAAATGAGTTTTTGAAAACTTTTAAATTTTGATCCATGGCTAATTTTTGTAGGGCTTGAATTTTTTATTGAATGAGATTTAAATTTAAGTTAACAATTTTATTTGAATGTTGAGATTATATTCCAAGAAGATGAGGTTTTATGATTTTGAGTCTGCCTCATATTCTAATCTAAATTAGGCAATATGTGACAGTAATTCAAATCTAACTAATGCAGTGAAATACCTGGACTTATCTTGGCTTCGATTGAGGAGCCAACTAATCACCTAAGCGGTTAAAATTATTAATATGATTTATTTTATGAAAGAGTGATAAAGGTGTTATTTAACGAAGTTTGAGGTTTGAGAGAAGAGGGAAGAGGGAAGAGAGAAGAGAGAGAAGCTCCACAAATTAAGGAAGAATTTGGAAGAAGATTTTTGAAGATCTCGGGTTCCATTGTTGGAGATGGATGAAGGTGGCCGGTCATCCAAGGATGACTGGAACACCAAAAATCTTCTTTCTACCAGGAGTCCAATCATGTTGGATTCAAAAGGTAGATTCTCCTTTAAACGAACTTCTTCCTTTCAATTTTTGGAATCTCCTTTAGTCATAAAAGAAGGAGGTTTAAATGTTATGAAGAAACCATTGCCGATTTCATGCAAAGGTAAGGAAATCATTTCATTTTTGAATGATAAGCCAAAAAGTTGGTCGGCTATCATTGCTAGAGCAAATGATAAGGAAGCATCTTCATCTGGAGGTAGTTTTGCTGAAATTTTGAAGAAGGATCCTATTACTTCTTCAAAAATGGATACCCTAAATGTGTGGATTAAAAAACCACACATTAAAATAAATCTTTGTGATATTAATGATAATATTGGTGATGAAAATGTTGTCATTCTTGACAAGGATAAGGAAAAGTTAAATGTTCAAAATTTGAACAATTCCTTGGTTGTTAAAATTCTTAGGAAAAACTACCCTTTTTCTAAGTGTCCTTTTGAATTAAGAAAGCAATAGTCTAAATTTGGAGGCTTTCATATTACATTGCTTGGTCTAGATTGGCTCCTTTGTTCATTTCAAACTCATGAAGCCATGGAGGAAGTCCTTAATGGGGGGGCCTTGGCTTGTAGGGGGTTTTGTGGTTGGATTAGACATTTGGTCTCCAACCTTCTCTCCTTATTCTTTGAATGGAATTTCTTCTCCAATTTGGGTTCGTCTTCCTCATTTGCCCTTACATTGTTGGGATGAATCCAATATCACTAGAATTATTTCTAGAATTGGAACTCCACTTTTATTGGATGGTAATATGTTTAGATGGGTGAGGAGAGAGTTTGCTAGAGCTTGCATCCGAGTTAATTTGAATTCTAAATTCCCTGCTGGAATTTGGGTGGAAGGGATTCATGGTAGATTTTTTAAAAAGTATGAGTATGAAAATCTATCTTCTTTTTGCTTCAAATGTGGGAAAATTGGGCATATTATAAAGGATGCAGAACCTAGAGTCCCGCAGCAACTGTGCTCTGAAAATCTCCTCTGACTCATGGAATCGGAGAAAAGATGATGCTATTGGAAGATACTCGGATTGGTAATATTCCAGTGATGAAATGGAAAGGAGCTCCACCTAAGATAAAAAAATAGGTAGAGGGAAAAGGTAAATCTGTTGCTGAATTGGTAGATATGGATACTCCAAAATGTATCAAATCACCTGTAACTTCATCTGAAAACGTTGGGTCGACTTCAGGAATGAAGATTTTTGTAAATCGATTTGTGAATTCGAATGCAATCCCTGGACTGTATCGCAGTGTGATAAATGAAGATTCACATAATTTGATTAACAACAATGTTCAATCGGTTCTGGATAAATTAAACGTTTTGGATGGAGTTAAGATGTCTGGTGAAATTCCTAAGCTGGATGTATCCGATTCTTTAAATCCTAGGAGGAAAAGACCACATATTAAATTGGATTTAAAAGAAGATGAAGTTACATTATCTGATGATGGAAAAGCAGTGAAACTCAAGGAGGAATTGGAGGTTCTCAATGCCAAAAGATTGTCTGAATCTTTGGTCATTAAGGTGTTTGGGAAGGAGTTACCATCCCATATAGTAGCATGGGAGCTAAGAAAACAATGGAGAGAGTTTGGCCAATTCCATTTTACCACTTTAGGTAAAGGACGGTTTCTTTGTTCATTCTCTTCTGAAGAGATGATGGAAGGTGTTCATTCTGGAGGACCATGGTATATAAATGAACACATTATAGGGATGGAGAAATGGTCTCCCAAATTCAACTCTTCATCAACAAATAGGCTTTCTTCTCCTATATGGGTTAGAATGCCTCATTTTCCTTTACAATGTTGGGATGAGAAGAGTATAGCTTGTATTGCCTCAAGAATTGGCAAACCAATCATGCTAGATGGAAATATGTTTCATTGGGGAAGAAGAGAATTTGCTAGAGTATGTGTGAGAATACAACTTGACCAACCACTTCCCCTAGGCATTTGGGTTGATAGCATATGTGGAAGATTCTATCAACAAGTGGAGTACGAGAAGATTTCAAATTTTTGTTTTGATTGCGGGAAGGTAGGTCATAAGGAGAAGGATTGTTTGCATATGACAACAGTCCTTATAAATTTGGAAGATAATCAAGGATCTAATAAAGTTATGGAAAAGGAACAGAAAGACTCTAAAGAAATGGCTTATGGTCCATGGATATTGGTTGGAAATAAGAAGAAAAAGATTCCTATTAGAAGCAATAAATGGTTCAACCCAAATTACACCAGATTTCCAAAAAAGCTGTTTGTTCCTAATAAGAATTTTCAGTCTGAAGGGGAAGCAAACTCAGCAAAACAGCCTAAACAAGTTTCTTCAAGAAAACCAACTGTTGATGAGGACCAAATAGAAGATGGAGAGATAAATAATTCTGAAATGCTTCAAAATTTCAACACCATGGGGAAGGGTTGCTTGCGAACTCAGGTTTGTCCTAAGGGACTACCTGTGAACTCAAGTATTCCCTATCAAAACACAGATGGAGTAAATATGGAGAAATCTTCTGATTTTACTCTTCAGGATATCAATTCCAAAGGAAAGGGTTGCTTGCGAACTCAGGTAATTCCAAAGGGAATACCTGCGAACTCAAGTATTCCCTATCAAAACACTAAAGACAAGAATCTGGAAAGTGAAAAGAAGCAATTGGAAATGCAAAATATTTCAGTTATGGAAGAAAATAAACTTGCTTTAATTGAAGACACCTTACAATAGAAGAAGTATTCCGGTTTGATTACAGAGAATGAGAAAACAGGAACAGAGCCTGATGTTCTTAAAAATAATAATAAGTTCTCTTTACTGCAAAATGTGAATGTGGAAGACATGGAAGAATCAACTAAAGATAATTCTTTAATTGGCAAAGAAGATAAAAAAGTGGAGCAAGATGGTACAATTGTTAAAAACAACAATGACAGGAAGGAGTTGGGAGAGAAGTCTTCATATGGAGAAACTAAATTCAAATTGCAAAAAGAATTGAAATCTTTGGGAAATTATTCTATGAATTCCAAAACAAGAAAAGGTGAATCCAAAAATATTTGCGGTGGGCCCAATCCCACCTCAAAGAAAAAATGAGCTCCCTCATTTTTTGGAATTGTAGGGGGGCTAGGAAGGTGGTAGCCTCCAGGTATTTGAAAGAGATAGTAAAAGATAATGATGCATTGTTTGTGGGTCTTATGGAAACAAAAGTTTCTTTTATGGACCGTAATAAAGTAAAAAAATTTATTGGTGATATGTGGGACTCGTTTCTTCAACCAGCTGCAGGACTCTCAGGTGGCTTAATGGTATGTTGGAGAAAAGATTTGACATCTTTTGAAGTTTTAGAAGCAAATGATCAGGTAGTAGTGGGAAGACTCAAAATCAAAAATCAACAAACCTGGATGTTAGCCACGGTTTATGGAAGCAGGGAAAACATTAAAAGAAGACAGCTTTGGAGTGATTTGGAAAGGCATTATGATGACAATTACCCTTGGATCATAGGGGGTGATTTTAATTGTATAACTTCCCAAAATGATAAAAAAGGTGGTAGGAAGTTTGTACATTCTCAAGGATCTCAAGATATGATTTCTTTCATGTCCAGAGGAGATCTTCATGAAGTTGGATACATGGGGCCAAAATATACTTGGTGTAACAATAAAAAAGGAGGAGGAAGGATCTTAGATAGATTGGACCGATGTCTTATTAATAGTGTGGCTTTAAATAAACTCCAAACGACAGTATTGAAGCACCGTTCCAGGATAGCATCGGATCACTGTCCTATCTCCATCAGGATTTTGGCTAACAAGGTTTCAAAAAGAAGGGAGTTCATATTTGAAGACATATGGCTAACATATAAAGCTTCACACTAAGTGGTGTTAGCTTCATGGAGAAAACAAACTAAAGGATCTGTCAATGAAATTCTCAATTCCAAATTCAAAAAACCTTTGAGATCCTTATTTTTTTGGAGCAGGGAAACACATAAAAATCTGTTGGAAGTAAAACAAAAACTGAAAATTGAAATATTGGAGTTACAAGAGGAAGAAATTAATTCGGGAGGTCTCTCAAATCTGAAATGAACTATTTGAGATCCAAAATTGTTGAATTCAATAACACATTGGGAAGGCTTAGTATATGGTGGAAGCAAATAGCTAAATTCCATTGGTTGAAGGACAGTGATGCTAATTCCAAGTTTTTTCATATGTTTGCTTCAGCTAGAAGAAATGCTAATAAGATCAACTTTGTGAAAAATGAGGAAGGAATCATTTGTGAAGACAAACAAAGTATAGAAGAAGTTTTTATCAAAATTTTCAGCAATAAATGGAAAGCAAGGAGCTGTAAACTAGATGGATGGATGGATTCCTCAAAAAAACTGAATCAAGAAGATTGTGAAATTCTTTGCAAGGAATTCTCTTTGAAAGAGTTGGAGAACATTATTACAAGCTTGGGATCCAATATTTCTCCTGGTGCAGATGGCATCACCTACTCTTTTATAAAATCCTATTGGTCTATCATAAAACAAGATGTATGGGCTGCTGTCAAAGATTTTTTTATTTCAGGATCTCTATATCCGGTTTGGAAAGAAACCAAAATAATCTTAATCTCGAAGGTAGATTCTCCTTTAAATCCTACTAACTATCGACCAATCAGCTTGTGCACTGCTATCTATAAAATAGTGGCCAAAATGCTTTTAAATAGAATGAGTTTTTTGTTCCCTAAAATCATCTCTATTGAACAAAATGCTTTTATCAAAGGAAGAAATATGTCAGAACATGTTCTCCTAGCTCAAGAATTTTTTAATAAATTTAGACAATCTAGAGCTAGGAAAGGTTTGGTAGCTATCAAAGTTGACATGGAACAGGCCTATGATAGTATGTGCTGGGCAACTCTAGAAAAAGTAATGGGTTGGTTTAGCTTTCCTATGGCTTTTTCAAAATTAATTTTGGAATGTGTAGTATATCCAAAATATTCTATCTTGATTAATGGTGAAAGCTCGAAATGGATAGAGGCTGAATGTGGATTTTGACAAGGCTGCCCTTTGTCTCCATTCATGTTTATCATATGTTCTCAATTGCTAACAGAAGAATTTGGAAATATTGGAAAGAATATTGGCATTAAAATCAATCCAAATGCCCCTACCATCTCTCATTTAATGTATGATGATGACATTTTGATTTTTTCTAAAGCTAATAAGATTTGTATGAATAGGGTGAACAAAATCTTGAAGAACTACTATAGTTGGACTGGACAGAAGATCAACTTGAAAAAATCTGCAGTTTTATTCAGCAAATCAATGAAGAGAAGAGAATTTAAAGCCTTACTCAAAGTGATTAACATGAATATGGTAAAAGAAATGGAGTATTTGGGAGTTAAGATTGCTCTTAGAAGATTGGTAAAGACTGATTTCAGCAAAATCATTGTGAAAGTAGCAGCAAAAATGAATATTTGGGGCACTAAACACATATCTTTAGCAGGTAAAATATCCTTGATAAGAGCTTCAATTCTATCTTTACCTACCTACCTTTCTAGTCATTCTTTGATCCATTTGGGGATACTATATGAAATAGAAAGAATGTGTAGAGACTTTCTTTGGAATAAAAGAGATGATAATAGGGGTATGAATTATGTTTCTTGGAATGCATTATGTAAACCAAAGAATAAAGGAGGTTTTGGTATTCAATCTTTGGTAGAAAGGCTGGGACCTTTGAGGTCTAGACATGCTTTGAACTTTATTAACAATCCAGATTCTCTTCTTAATAAAACGTTAAGGGCCAAATATGGAAACGTGCTATGGAAAGATGCTAACAGTTTTGGTTACTCATCAACGTGGAAAATAATACTAAATGGTGCAGATTTTTTGTTACCTGTAATGAGATGGACAGTATCAAATGGAGAATACAATGACACCATCAAAGATAGTTGGATTCTTGATAGGACTTGGATAAATGGCCTACTTTTGTTACTGTTATTGGTCTTGATTTCAGCCAAATTTCGGACTTCGTTACAGATGGAAAATGGGATATGCAGAAACTGAAGGTTTGCTTTAAACAAAGTCTAATAGAATTAATCAATTCTATTCCAATTCAACCAGAACAAATAGAAGATAAATTGGAATGTATTAAGAAGCTATCAGGTAAATTGATTGCAACAATGGTTTATGAAAACAAATTTGAAAACATTGATGTAGATAAAGATTTTAAATGGAGAAAAGATCTAAATCTGAAACCAAAAATAGAATTGTTTTGGTGGAGATTAAGCAAGAATGGTATTCCAACCTTTGCATACTTATTATATAAAAGACTTGCGGATCATGGAGGATGTCCTAGAGGCTGTCTTGAAATGGAGGATACAGAGCATGTATCTTCAAAATGTTTTTTTATCAAAAAGGTGTTCAAATTATTGCCAAAATGGCATTTTAACATACCAGATTTTGACACCTTAGATGGTTGCTATCAGGTTTTGTATAACTTGGCTTCTGTTAATCCGTTTTTGGGTAATCTTTTATGTTCTGTGATTTTCTACTGCTGGAATAGTAGAAACAAACTTGTTCATGGAGGTAAAGATGACAGCTGTGCAACTAATTCTTCTAGATCTATTATCCAAACGGTGTCTTCATTTGATTCCTTGTTAATTCAGGAAAATTGGGATGCTATTCAGCTGTTCAAGCTGTCCAAATCCTCTTGGCATCCTCCACCCCTGGTTTGGATCAAGGTAAATGTAGATGCCTCAGTTTTTAAAAACAATATTATAGGAATTGGAGGAATTTTCAGGGATTGCAAAGGCTGAGGAATAGCTTCTTTTGGAATTCATTATCAACATTGGGATAGTGCACAAATGGATCTATTAGCTATCCTTGCTATCATGAATTATATACAGGATTGGATGCTTGAAGTTGAAGGGATAATGATTGAGGGTGACAACTCTAATGTCATCAAGGTATTTCAGAATGCCTTAAAAAAACCTTTGATTGATGAAGATTTTCTAAAGCCTAAGGATTTCGATTTTCTTCTTAATTTTAAACATTTCATCTTTTCTTTTGCTAATAGAAATTGTAATAAGTTAGCTCATCTTTGTGCTAACTATGCCCATTGTTCATCCTTCTTTTGGGATGATTTTTCTACGAATAATGTTCCTCCTTATATTTTAGATTTATTGAAGGAGGAATCTTCTTGTAAGTAATTGGTAATAAAATTTATTGCTATATGAAATTTTCAAAAAAAAAAAAAAAAAAAAGATTATCTGTGTCCCAACTCAACTCGGAATCAAAATCCTATTGTCAAAGAGATTCCTATAAATTCATTGCAATCTGATAATACTTTGGGACCTTGGATGCATGTGAAGTTCAAAAATAGGAGAAGATTTATTCCAGAGAAAAATTATTTTTAAAAGGTTTCAACCATGGAGAAACCAAAAGATGGTTGTGTTGCCATGGTAGATGTTGAAGGAGACAGGAAAACAGATTCTGCTATTTCTGAATTTCAATTTGCAAAAAACAAGGAAGAAGATGAAAAGGAAGTTAGAGGTGAACTTCCAACCGTCCTTCAAGCTAATTCTGAAACATTAAAATTCAAATCCCTCAAAGGGAGGAGAATTTTCATACAGAATTAAATCAGGAAATTCAGATTTTAAATCCTGAATTTAGTTTGGCTGCTTACGTGGATGGAGGTAGCAATAACTTGAAGACCAACAGCAATTTGAATTCAATTTCTGAATTCAAAAATCCGGGTATTGTGGAGGAAAGACGGGTAGTAAGAGCTGAAGTTCTTAATTCAACTCAAAATGCTAAAAATCAGAATGACATGGCTGAACCCGTGAAAGACAACTGCTCCATTTTGGGAATTCAAAATTCAATTTTTGAAATACCACAAATCATGGAGGCAGATAAGGTTGTTGAGGAGTTAAATCCAGATTTTTCTACATCAAATACAGGTGGAATAATTGTTGTTAGTCCAACGTATTTGCCTAAGATAGTTGAGGATTTGAACATTCAAACTCCACAAACGATGGAGGTTGTTATGGAGAAGTTTGAGAAGGAGAAAATTTCAGTTTTGACTCTTTCTAAGGCTGCAAATACTTCCGGTAATATTTCTAATTCCATCTCTCCTTCTTCTACAATCAGTTTGAAATTCAAAAAAACCGCTTTATTAAAGAATAAAAAAGGTTCTTCGTTGGAGCTTTTTTCTTCTGGTTCTAAGCACAAGCTGTTCAAAGAACTACAACAGCTAGGTCCGGTGAAAGATCAAACTAGAAGGAGGTTTACTGATCAAAGATTGAAGAATGATTTGAAATGTTCTTCCCACACATTTCAGTAATATGTTACCCAAAATTCTCAGCTCAATATGCAATGCCGTGAGAGACATTAAGATGGAAATTCTTCTCAAAGAATTTTCCAATTATTTTGTTTGGTATTACAGAATTGGTATTTAGAAAAGACATCTAAAATAATTATCTTTGTTGTTCATAGGTATTTTGAGATTGTCTTATCTTTTTTGTAATTTTCTTTTGTTTTTCTTTTATAGCTGCTTTTTTATTTTGGCATTTTTATTTTTTAAACTTAATATATTTGTTTATGGGATCGTTATTAGATCCTATTTTTTAACCGGATGGGAACTCTGGGATACTAAAACCAACCCTCGGGTTGTTTCAATTTATTGGTATCCCCTGCATTTCAACGGTTTCAAAATAGGAAATAGCGGGTTTCATTTCAAATTATTAGGTATAAAGATAACAAAATTGTTTTCAATAAGGATCCTTTTTCTCTTCAACAAGGATCTTTAGTTTTTTATTTCCTAGTTTGCATTAGGTTGTTATTTCTTTATTACTAATGTAACTTTGCATTTTCTCAAAAAAAAAAAAAAAGGAAGTTTGAGGAAATAAGGTCCACATCTAGAGTAGATCCCAATTAGTTCCTTGACTTATGTAGGGTAATTGATGCTTGAAATAAAATTTCATTATATATTTTTTAATATTTTTAGTTGATTTCTAATGTAATATATGCAAATTAACTCGATATATTCATAAAATTTGTATAAAAAGTTTTTAAAAAGGCTTTAAAATTTGTTTTATCTTGGTGATTGCACAACTTTCTCTTTGATGGGACTGCACCCTAATAGGTCAGGTGGTTGCTAGAACTCGTATGTAGGGAGGTGCTTAACAAAAAAGAAAAAGTAATAATATAATGCATGCGACCCTTGGCAAGCCTGAGCTTAATTCTTAAAATTGTTAGAGTTTTTATCTGAGATTAAATTTTTTTTAATTAAAGTAGAAAAATTTTATCTCGTGCCCTCATGAATCTCCGATCGTTCCATACTAAAACAAAAATTGGCATGTAATCGAAAAAGGCTAGAAAAGACATGTAATTTCTATTGCATAATGAAAGTAAATAAGTAAATCAAATTAAATAAATATATTTTAAGTCCATCTCGCAAGTGCCACTTAATAGTACAATCTAGAGTCTATATAAATTAAAAGTGGCTGAGTACCATTAATAACAACTCTGATTCTACTCCAAGGACTGACACAAGTAACTTTGAGAATGAGATTCTTATCGGTCTTCACTTCTTCATCCTTCTATGAGCTCCTTGGATTCATCTGGTCAAGATATCCAAGGGAAAGAAAACTTGGATTCTTAAAATTATCTAAAATTGGATCTCCAAATGAAAAAGGAACTCTCCTCTAAGGGATGTTCCTTTCTCTTTGGATTCCAAATTGGATTTATAACATCCCATCTCGAAAGGTCACTTTTATAACTCTTAATCACAATAAAAATACATCAAATTATATAGAAAAATATTTAAAAATCTAAACTCAAGCACCACCTGCAAGATTATCCTAAGTAATCAACAATTAAATTGATATCACAAGCAGTTATATATATATGAAAATGGTTAAAACTCAATCACCATCACACATGGTCATGCTCTTTTTAATTTAAAGGGGATTTAGCATGTGTCGCACCTACAGAAAATTTTTAATTTTAAAGCTTTAATTTATGCCCCATTTATTTTGATAGCACTATATAGCCCAGATGGGCCTCTTATCTGACCCGCACGACCAACCCATATGCCCCGCGTTAGCCTCTGCATGCCCGCCCTTTGACCAATGAGACCTATTGTAGCCCGCCAGCCGACATGCCCTTCCAGTCTGCATCCTTCAGGGCAACCCGCCCTCTCGCCCACTCGCATGATCGCCACAGCCTGCAGACACACATATGGCAGGGTTTGAACCCTAGCCTTGTGCCCGCATGCTTGCCTGACCATCAAGCCAGTTAGCCAAAATTATCTTCATTTGGATGTTTTTCTATTTATATTATAAAAAATAAAATATAAAAATTAATACTAATTAATCTTATTATTTTGAAATTAATACTATTTTATTTAAGATGAAAATAATTAATATATTTAGTTTAATTTGAAAATGAATTATTAAACTTATTAGTTTATTTTAACAATAAATTATAAATATATTTAACTTAATTTAAAAGAAAATCTATGACAAATATTACACTTTTCTATTTAACCTATAATAATACATAAATTAATTTAAAATAAAATAAAATAAAATATTAAATTAATAATTAATTTAAATAAGTTATTAAATTAATAATTATTATATAATTTATTTAATAGTTAATTAATTAAAATAATGTATTAAATTATTGATTAATTAAAACAAAATATAAAAAATTAAAATTATTTATATTAAAGTATTAATATTAATAATTATTTAAAAAAGTTATTAAAATAATAATTATTTAAAAAAAGTTATTAAATTAATAATTAATTGAAATAAAATATCAAACTAATCTAAAAAAATTTAAAAATTAGTTAAAATAAACTATTAAAATCCACTTGAAAATATATCGTATATATTTCGTCGAAATCCATGAAAAACCCTCCGAACAAATATTAGATTTTTCTATAATTATGTCAAATCAACGTAGATGGGACTTTGTACTCCCTAAGGTACCTAGAGAGATAAATAATATACTTTATTTAATTTTTTTTAGATGAATGTATTGAGAAACATCCCAACCATCAATAGATTTTATAATTATAGAAGGCATTGAAGGCTCACTAATCACACACTTATCATATCTCTATTTTAAATATATTAAATATTTCTTGGGCATTACAACTTATCCAAATTTCATGTTCTTCTCTAGCCACTCGTTAACGGTGATACAATTTTTTAATTCATGACCTAACATCTAGTGCTATGGGCCCCCAATATATTCAAGGCTCAAGATTGGGTAGAATAGATTATGTTGTAATAATTTTTGTAATACTCATTAATGTATTTTTTATTTTTTTTAGTCAAGTCCTGTAAGGGTGTTTGGTTGCTTGGTGGCCATCCACACACACATTCAGAGGGAGTGAAATTGAATCAAAATAAAAAGTTCAAGTTTTGAACTAATCGTACTGGACGATTCGTTATGATCTTAGAAAATAGTAGCCAATATTAATTTAGGCAAGGATTTAAGATTAAAATTTTATTTTAATCATCCTAGATGATCTAGATCATCCATCAATATAAATCATGCCAAAATTAATCATGTGATTAGGGAATTAATTATGGTTAAATTATTCAATAAGATCATCCTAGACGGTCTATATATTGTACCGTACAATGTTTACCAACATACATGATTTTTCCTAAATCGTCCAAAATGAAATACCTTTTTTTTTTAATCATCCAGGACTCAACTGGTGATCTAGCAGAACTCCGGGCATCAGGTGGTGTCCTAGTGGAGCTCGAGGCCTCAAGTGGTGGTTCGGCAGAGCAACGATGTCAGGCGATGGTCTGACGGAGGTGTGAGTCTTAAGTGGTGGTTCAGTGGAGCAATGACATCAGGAAATGGTCTGGAAGAGGTGAGGGGCTCAAGTGATTGTTTGACAGAGGTGAGGGCCTCAAGTGGTGGTCCGGTGATAGTTCGGGCCTCAGGTGGTGGCCCGGTTGCAGTGCTCAAGTTGGTTCGGCGAAGCAACGACGTGATGCGGTGGTTTGGCAGAGATGAGGGACTCAACTGGTG